>JAQGCY010000064.1:0-33076 GCA_034700645.1 Xenylla mediterranea | reverse complement strand
CCGGTTCGATTCGAGTTCGACGAACCACCATAGAGTTCGATTCGTGTTCGGTTCGAAAGAGCAAAGTTACATGTGTGAAACACAATAATATTTGGACTTGTAACAAATCGTCTCAAACTTTTATACAATTGGTTAATTGGTTTTCGGTAATAAAAATTCACATTGATACTGCTAAAACCAAATTATGCGGAAGCGGATAAAATTAACTAAATGAAATAATATTTGATATGCGACTTTCTCCTTAATAGTTATATCTTGTATGGCTTTCTTTGACTCGTGAGTCGTGAAGCTACTTGTATGTATCCTTGCAATTTTACAAAACAATTGTAAGTCATAGACTTTTCCTTTCTCCTTCTTTCTATTTTTCTCTAACTTTGATACAAAGGCTTAATCCATAAAATATATTTTCATAACTGGTTCATAATCATAGTTAGCATAACTTGACGTTTCAGATTTCGTGAAGTCCATGTATTATTCCCATCAAAATAATTAAGTAAAAAAAAATTTTTCATGACCAAATCGTTTGCATTCATACCCTTAAAATGCCAAAGTACGGGATTTTGACAGAAGAGATTTTACTTAGTTATATTGTGCTCAACTGTATGTTAATTTCATATGGGGGACGGAGTAACGAAAAATTAAATATAAATAGTTTGTTCAGGAATGAAAAAAAATGCGAAGTTTGGAGAAGCTGGTCACTAACAGTCACAACATAACAAAACGTGAACACAATAAATATTGTTTTAAATGATAAATAAATGACGCAATGTCACTTAAGGTCCCCATTCTTTACTCCAAATTAGGTAACCCTAGGTTATTTTGACTGATTGTAGACCTAATGTTAGATGATACTTGCGATTTAACTATACCTGCAAATGGGACGTTTCGGCTTAATGAGATCCATCTGTCCGGAACGAAATTTTTAAGGCCATATGTATTAGAAAAAGGTAATTCAAAGTCAAAAAGGGCACGTCCTCCAGAGACCAGATCCAACATAATTTTTCTTTGAAAATATATGCAACCAAGCATTGGAATTGAACGGGCAGAACTGAAATTCCTAACGTCACCTCCAAATAAATTCCGGGGTCCCAATTGTTAGAATTCTTGTTCAATGATCTTGCGTCAAAATAAATTAGCTGTTCCATTACTTTTACAGTGAACTGCAGTTTGAAGGATATTTTCATCGAATTCAATCAATAATCAATTGGAATTGTATTCCTTATTCGTGAGAATTTTTTTTATTAAAAATAAGAAACCTTAACTAGGCTTGAGATTAGATTTAACTTTAACATAACGTAGAATAACAAACTTCGATCAAACTATTTATGAATTATTCTTATTTCCTGTTAATTTTTTTCCTTTACCAATTCCAGTAATGTACCGACCGACCGCATGTAAATGAAATTTTGTAAAAGCTAAAAGAAACACAAGTAACATCTTTCTGTCAGTTAATTCGACAAAGTTGGCATTCTGAATGACATAAGTTGATGATGAAAGAATTCTTCATGTCAACATTTTCCTCCCTAATAGCAATAACATGGGTTTCCTCTTTTACTGAACAAGTCAACTGACAGACATCTTAGGTTAAATCATTTTCTGTAGAAAGAAAGAAAAAAAAAATTGTATCGGAAAGTTGAAGCAAAAAGGATTCTGGATGAATAATCGTTACAATATTATCCTACACCCCAACTTTTCCTATGTCTAATTTTAGAACTATTTTTTCTCACTTAAATTTTAATGAGTTTACAGTCAAGTGCACCGATCGACGAAATAAGGAAATGTGAATATATGAGTCGGCATGCCGTGTATAAGTTTTATTACAAAAACTGAAAGGGACGCCATTAAATTAAACAAAGATATAAACCTACAATTGATCTCATAAAAATAGTGCAACTAATGCATAGTTTGAATCAGCTTTTTTCAAAGAATTTTCAGACAAAAATTTTCTAAAAAGGTACTGTTATGTTAAAATTATGGAAAGAGTCGATAAATCATAAAGAACATTTTATGCATCCAACCAGACCTGAAATTCAGTGAGTTTTATCTCCATCCAAAACTAAATTAAACCAACATGTGTTTCACGAAAGCAATAATTTTTAATGTGTTTCAGAAATTTTTATTTTATTTTCTACCATTCCGTATTTTTTTTAGATACTCAGCTCTCCCAATACGGAGAAGTGAATCAACTTGGTGGAGTTTTTGTGAATGGAAGACCCTTGCCAAATAATGTAAGGTAAGCTTGTGTGCTTCGGCATTTTTCTACTCAATTGGTAAAGTAAAATAAAAAATGAAAGTAAAAATTTCAATCAATTTGTATTTAATAATTTTATAGACTCCGTATCGTGGAGCTTGCACAACTAGGAATCCGTCCCTGTGACATTTCAAGACAATTAAGAGTTTCTCATGGTTGTGTTTCAAAAATTCTTGCAAGGTTAGGAAAAAATAAATTACACTTAATAATTTCTACGTGGGTGGTTTGGTTTGATAGTAAATATTTACTAATCGTAATCAGACTGTGGGTTGGAATTAAAGTTAAGGGAATGAAACTTTAATCTTATTTGCATTTATTTTACCAATGATCAAACGTCCCGAAAAAGAGCGTGTCTTTACTCATTAAAATCCTTTTGTTCCAGACAGGATATCATGGAGTTCAAACTAGCTTATTGTTTAAACCGAGTCATTGAATATTCTATATTTTTTGCCGTTAAATAAAATTTTAACTTCAGGGTTCAACTACTTTCATATAGTTTTTTATGCTTTTCAGATATAATGAGACTGGTTCCATTCTACCTGGTGCAATTGGAGGCAGTAAACCTCGAGTAACCACACCAAAGGTAGGATAAAGTTTTGATTTCATAATCTTTATTTCGATAATTTCATAGACAACCATGTCGAATGGAAAAGCACGTTTTAGCCTTTTGCGGTAGTCTCATCTAGAATAACTTTCCTTGACGAAATAATTAGATGCATTTTAAGGAAGATAATTTTACATTTAAATAAACAATCTTCTTTTTGTAGGTTGTAAATTATATAAAAGAGTTAAAACAAAAAGACCCTGGAATATTTGCTTGGGAAATAAGAGATCGGCTTTTGGCTGACGGAGTTTGCGATAAATATAATGTACCATCAGTATCCTCTATTTCTCGAATACTTCGGAATAAAATCAGCGGTCTTCATTACAGCTCTCACAATCATTCCCATCATTCTACATCACCACCTCCACAACATCATCAACTTTCGCCCGTAACATCGCATTATGACCATAAGCATCATCAAGCAGCGGCTGCTGCGGCTTGCGCTGCAGTTGCAGCAGTAGCAGCGAACCCGCTATACAATTCTATGTATCCATCGTACGGAAATTATCATAGTCACACCACACAGGTAAATTAGAAAGTTAATTCAATTTGAAACCAGACTTAAAGTTTAATATACGGTTATGTAGAACGGAATAGCCAACTGCATTCCTGGAGCCGCGTCTCCAAGTTCCCCTTTGGGTTCTATTGTTTCAATGACGTCAAAATTAGGAAATCATTCTACCAGCTACCCAGCGGCACTACCTCTTTCTATGCCACCCACTTCAAGTAGCAGTTCTTGTCTTCACCTTATGAGACCTAATGGCTGGAATGGACACTCTGAGCTTATTTCATCCGGGCCATCAACCTTAGGATTTAGACACTCCCAAATTCACCATCAGCACCAGGTACGCAATAATCGAGTATAATTTCAATTTTCAAATGTCATGTAAAAATTAAGCAAGAAACTATTAATATAAAATAGGTTGCGATGGGAGATGCAGCTCAAAACTACAACTATTATATGTATCTTCAATCGTGCAATGCAGCGGCACAAGGAAACCCTGTAGCAGGGGCTAATTGTTCTCCGTCCATTCAATCTTCAGGTTCCGGAGCAGTTAACGCACTTCATGTATCCCATTAAATTTTAAAAGAAAACTGTTGTATTTTCTAGTGTAAATAAAAGCTAATTTTTTGCTGACGTTTAATCACTAATTTATTTCTAGATTAGCTAAAACAATAAGACTAAATATTTGTTAACAATAGTAATCTGTGATATCTAGCATTTGGAAGTTAACAAGTATGGTTACATAGGAGGAACTAAGTAGGTTACATAGTTCCTGCCATTAAAGTGTAAATTATGGATATTTAAAATAAAGCATTTTTGACACAATTTGTTGAAATAAGAAATAAATATGTAAAGAGTTATAATCTACAAACACTGCATTTTGATTCCTTCTAGTAATTATACAGTTAAATGATGCGCTGATAAAATAAATTGCCAACCAGCAGCTTGTTTAAAATCCAGAATGATTGTGTAATTACTGTGATGTTAGATTGATCTATCATTCACTTTTCAAACTCAATTGCGAATTTATTTTATTTAATAATTTACTTTTTTCCAATATTTCCAACTACAAATTAAACAATCATAATGGCAAGTAACATAGCACAACTCCATAAAATTTCAGAAAAGAAAGTAAAAAGGATCATTGGCCTTATGTCAGGAACGTCTTTGGATGGATTAGACGTTGCTTTGTGTTCCGTGACAGGCCATGGAGTAAAAACAGAAGTAAATCTAGAAAACTTTGCTACTATTCCGTACACTCAAGAAGAAAAAGAAAAGATTAAGAAAGTTTTTTCTAAAACTATGGTAAATTTACAAGACGTATGTCTATTAAATGAATGGATAGGAACACTACATGCAAACATAGTACGTGAATGTTTAAAATCCTGGAAAATTTCACCAAAGGAAATTGATCTAATTGCAAGTCATGGTCAAACCATATATCATGCTCCTAAATCATTGCATCGACTTACAGGATTCGGTAACTCCACATTGCAAATAGGGGATGGTGACCAAATTGCTGTCAAAACGGGCATCATAACGGTGTCCGATTTTCGACAACGAAATACTGCTTCAGGAGGTGAAGGAGCACCCCTTGCCCTCTTTGGTGATTACTGTGTATTTTCTTCTTATGGAAAAAATCGTCTGCTTCTTAATATTGGAGGCATTAGTAATTTTACCGTATTATATGGAGATTTGGATCCAATAAAAGCTTTTGCAACTGACTTGGGTCCTGGAAATACGCTTATTGATGTTTTCGTGAAAACATATTTCAATAAGGAATTCGATGTGAATGGGAACATTGCTCGAGGTGGGACAGTTAATAATTGCCTTCTTGAAGCATTAAAAAGTGATCCCTTCTTTGCATTACCTTTTCCAAAAACGACTGGACAAGAAAAATTCAATGCAGAATATGTTAGGGAAGCACAACATCAAAGTTTAACTTTGGATATACCACCAGAAGATTTGGTTGCAACATTGACAAAATTTACTGCCGAAACAATTCTTGACGGCATCAGAAGAATTGAAAATTTTGGAAGTTTTGAAATTTATGTAAGTGGAGGTGGGGCACATAATTCTAGGCTTATGGAACATTTATCTTCAGAGTTGAAGATGAATATTAAGACTTCGGATGCATTAGGAATACGGGGTGATGCTAAGGAGGCTGTTTTATTTGCTGGTAAATTAAAACAGTTCATAGAAATGTAATTATTTGGATTTTCTTTCTTACAATTAAGTACCTAATTTAACTTTTTGTTGTGTAGTTTTAGCAAATGAACTGGTCTCTGGAAGTCAGATTAATTACGGGAATACAAGAGCTGAAATTCCAAGTGTGTCAATGGGCAAAATTTGTTTTTCAAAATAAGAAAAGGTTCTCATTTATTTGCCTAATTGCGCTTAACATATTGTAAAACATTACTCAAAAAATGGGAATAAAATTCATGTAAACAATTTGGAAAAGGAAATGAAAGCGAAACCTAGGAATATTTTAATGTTTTAAAAAAAATTTGTATGCGTTCTTTTATTCGTACTGGAGAAAGTGTGAGATGGCGACGCTAAGAGCCGAAGAAGAAGATGAAGCGATGGAATGAAGTCGATGAAGATCGAATTGAAGTACAACGAGCCAAATCAAACCAAGCAAACGTGAGCTTCATGTGTGGCGATTGTGAGCACTGAGCAGTTATAATTTAGCTTAATTTAATCAAAAACAACAATAAAAGATACGATCACGATGTTTCTAACAAAAATTGGAAAATCCAATGTTAAATTACCAGTAACTTTAACTAGTGCTATTATAAATTACCGAGCAATCTCAACTACAAGTGTAACAAATGGTAAAAGAAATTTTCGACATATTTTTATTGCAAATAAAAGAGGAACTCAATTGTTTAAAAAGAAGCGGCATGAGGATCCAGAGTTTTATGCAGATATTCCAGTTTACAGTAAGCTCATTAGTTTTATAATTTGATTGATCATCATAATTAAATTGACTTGATTCATTTAATTTAATTTTCCTTATCTATTATAGCACATGTAAGACCTATTGGTTATAAATATGGAAAATCATTTCGCCTAGTACCAGAAATGATTCCAGAATTCATTGTTCCAGATCTGTCCGATTGTGATGTAAGTAATTAGCTTCCAAAGTTAATGCAGTTTGTTTTAAATTGATTGGTTGAATGAATTTTAGCTCAAACCATATGTTTCATATAGAGCTGCCGAGAATACACAGCCTGAGTTTACAGCCAAAGATTTGTTTGATTATGTTTATAAGGAGAAAATTGAGTATGATTTTAAGTAAGTGTATATATATATTTGTGTATGTAAAAATGTCCTGAAATTTTTAATCGATTTGGTTTATTTTAGACACGGAAAATTGAATGAAGATGGGTCACCAGTTGAACCTTCCCCTGAAGAATCCTTAACTCCGGAAGAAGCTCATATCCAGGCTAGAAAAACTGGTTCCGATATATTTAGTGAAAGAATACCAAAACGATGGGAATGCTTAGAAACAAAAATTTTCTAACTGGATGCCCTGACATAATTTATTAGTTCATTGTAGTAAAACAATGCTGTTAACTACCCCAAGCTTAACTTTAAGGTAACTGGAATAAATACTTGAGAAGTTTTCTATTTAGTATGACAAATACTGACTTAAATGAAGATTTCGATGAAGATCCCAAACCAGAATAAATCCCTCTGAATTTGCATAAATCCGAACTCAGGAATCTTACGAAACTATTTGAAACGGTCTTCCAATGAATTCGGCTAATAACGTTTTTATTAACTAAAATGTCTGAATATAAGTTACTTTTCTATTTTACAAATAAAGTACAGAGCCTGGTCTAAGCATAACTTCCAGTCTTAACCATTAGCCAGCTAACGGTTTAATATATATTCTTACAATTAATGTTACACTACGACTACTTATACAGCTTGGTGAACGACATTTTGTACGTACTTAACTATATTGGATTTACAACGGTTACATGATAAGAAGCGTCCTAATGAACATTTTGGGTGAAAATCACGTTCATCCAATTGTGCTTAATTATGCACCTTAAAGGTGTATGTATAGTTGTATTTCATCTTTAAAATTATTGATCTACCTGCAATTTTTGTTCTATGATTAGTTCCATGTCAGACTAGACTAGATCTAGGCTTATCTAGCTGTTCATTCGTAGAAGTATAACTTCAATATTTATCAACTTTGCCCTTTGAAGCTTTTACATTTTTTCATGCACGCATACAGTTTTGTCAATAATTTCATTACTTTTGCTTTAATATTTTAATACTCATTTTTAAGTAATTTAATTCATTATCAGTCTATCCTATTTGTTCGGAACGGGTTCAGTTACTTAAAACAACCTTAAAGTAATCATTGCAGTAGTAATTGTTTCTAAAGAAAGGTTCTCTTAAAATTACGTTTGGCTATATACTAAAATGACTAGAAAGAATAGAGACTTATTTTCTAAGTT
This sequence comes from Xenylla mediterranea, assembly GCA_034700645.1. Lineage (NCBI taxonomy): Eukaryota > Metazoa > Arthropoda > Collembola > Poduromorpha > Hypogastruridae > Xenylla > Xenylla mediterranea. The sequence continues at coordinate 25,238 of JAQGCY010000064.1, read as the reverse complement.
GAGCCTTTTTTATAATTGTAACTCTAGTTTATGTAAGCTTACTAAAAATATTACAAAATCATATAGTGGACTAATTAAGGGACACGCAGTAAGAGCGAAAAGTATACAGATTGAATACAAATTGTTTTCAAATCAATCAATTATTGTACTCCTGTGATGATAATGCCTAATTTATATAAATATTTATTGCTTTTGATAAATTATCATCATCAAGCCTTTAAGATAATTCCACTAATTTGGTATTTTGGATTCATCTTTATAGGCAAGTATATTTAACTATCACCCTTTTTAGTTTATTCAATTTTTTATATTAGCAGCAATAAATTGCTATTATAATTATGAGTTACAAATTAGCTCCAGCTCCTCCACCAGCAGAGGAAATGATTTTTTAAAGAAAAAAAGGTATAACCTGTGTGCATATGTATTGTCTGGAAGACGTTTATAAACATCCTTGTGTAGTGCCAAATTTGTTGTCCGGTTTGTTTCGATAATTTGTTTCACATGAAAGCGTTAAATTTCGTGATAGCGATTTAGATTTAGACTGAGATTCCCGATTCTTATCGACTATAGAAATTTAAAAAAAAAACAAAGGCCCTTCTGCTGAGCGTGGATCTTTTAGCTTATTTTCCTAAACTGCCTAAAAGGTGTTCATTATGTTTTAACCATCAAATATAATTGTGACCATTTCTGTAAGGTACGATTATACGAGCAATGCTAATTTTACTTTGAATCTAAATCACATCTTTTGTTAGACCAGTTTCCCAAGGCCTTGAGACGAGACATAAACTTTTTATATAGGATATCCTATTTAATTGTCGTTTATTGCAAATGTTATTGTTAATCGCACGAATGGAGTATCAGTTCTTCATTTAGGATCCAGAAGTATCCATTCTCTCCAGTGACATGTAAGCATTTGTCGGATTTAAATGAGGATCCTGAAGTTGACTATCCCATGGTAAAGGACTTGGAATTGGAGATCGTGAAGATTGATAGTGATCTAGTTGGAGAAGTGGGCTCAGCCTATTGAGGGGATGATTTGAGTCGATTAACTTACACTCACTCATGGTTACAGGTAGGTTTTGCCATGAAGAAGTTTCATTGGAGAGCCATTGAGGTCTTGAACAAGAAGCTAAATTTTCCATACAATTTTCATCCTCTTCGTCTTCCTCTTCTTCTTCGTGAGCATGAAGGCTTAAAACTCTGGAATCCAAACCCAAACACATTCCAGCTTGATTGCCTGGCAGTGGTGGAAGAACTGGTTGCTGTTGTGCCAGCTTGTATGACTGTTGGCGTAATACTGATTTTCTTGAATTTGTTGCAGCATCTCCAAGAATTCCGAGACCTGAAACAATTTGTTTATTAGTTCATTGTACATAATACTCTATTTCATGTAAGATTACCTTGCGGATCGTTGGTACCGGCTCTTCTGTGTAGTCGGAGTCCCATCATTTGACGATGCAACTGGGATGGAGAAGCACCAGGATCATACCACTGAACACCAGAGTGCTCACGGCCACCTCTTCCAAAATCTGGAAGTCTCCATGTATCAGGTAAGCTTTGTCGCTTGGCTGGAGAACGCAGAAGATTCAAAGGCGGTTCAGGTATTGCTGGTTCACCTATACAACCCTCTTCAAATTCAGCAATCTCAGAAGCGGATCCTTCCATTACTTTATCGGCGAGAGCTGCCACACCTCCTGCATATTTCAAGTAAAATATATTTACAATTTTTAAAAATAGCAACTCAATTAAACTTTGAAAAATATACACACCAGCTCGATTGCCTTCAAGTTTTCCAGGAAATGGTATAATACGTCTGCCCACTAGTCCATCAGATGCACGGCGTCCGAGGCGAAATTCTGTTGGGGACCCTGGGGGATGGGTTTCTGGTACCCAAAGATGATCTGCTGTTAAGCACGCTGTGGGTGACAATGGAGATTCTGGTCCAATTATAGAATTACGTCGCTCTTCGCTGATTCCTCCTGTAGCTCCCGTGCAGGAAGGCAAGGAAGCAGCTAGTCCAGTACCAGGCTCCCATGCACTGTCCCAACTGCTTAATGTTGTTTGAGATCCGCTAACACTTTCTCTTGGAGATCCAGAGGTCTAACGAAGAAAAACACAATTATGCATCTGAAGGGATTCTTAAACGTTATTTTCATTACTTGAGACAAATCGGTGCTTATTAAAACACTGGAACCAACACTTCCTCTTGTCGGCCATTTCCAGTCACCGTGAGATCTAGCAAGTGATGAAGCATTTGATTGCCTAATACTACTTCCGGCTATACTTCCTGCTGCAGAAGAATCTGGATCCCAACTACTATTGTCCATATCAGCTACACCTTCATCCACGGAACTTGTTTGTGAAGGGCCGCCGCGAGAACTTCGTGGATATTTCCAGGAGGATACTACATCTGTGCCAGCTAAATTATAGAATATTATTTGAAAAGGAAAATTTATATAATTTGTCTTTTAGAATTTACCAGGAGGAAGTGCGGAAGGCATTACAGGAACATTTTGTGGAATTTCAGAATTAGGTCCAGGAATCATTTTTCTCATTGCATGTTCTGCAACGCTGCTAGGACGCCTTGGAGGTCTACGACAGGTACTTTGATCAGTTGAAAGCATTCTAACAACACTTGGCGGCGGACCAGCAGATGATGAGCCAGCATATCTGTGGCCACCTGGTTTATGTTGTCTAAGCCTTTCGAGCAATAGAAAGTAAATTGCTGAATGATGATCATAGCATTGCTGTCGTAATGACTCTCGTGTTCTGGAAGAATCAATTCCTAGGCTAGCCATCAAACGGAGAATTTGTTCATTTGGTTCTGGAACTACGTCAGGTACAAGGCCAGGATCCATATATTGCTTGGGATTTACATTAGGAACAGTTGGATGAGCTGGCGTTGGTAATAATCTCGGTGGGCCGTCTAGCTGCATCCAACGATGACGCTTAACTTGATCGATCGTATATCTTCTTGTCGGATCCCTTACTAGCATTTTCCTTATTAATGATTCACATTCTGAAATAAAAATTTTGTTTAAGTTGGGAATGAAATGAAAAAATTTTGGAAATTTACCTGAGCTCATGAAATAAGGAACTCGATATCTCGCAGATAAAACTCTATCTCTTAGCGCTGGTAAAGTTGCAGCATCGAATGGAAGAGCTCCACAAACCAAAACGTATAGTACTACTCCCAAGCTCTAAAAGGTTTATTTGAAATTAATAACCTTCATCTTATAAGGTTCTAATTGCCGACAACTTCATACCCAAATGTCCACTTCAGGTCCAATATATTGTCGTCCTTCAAATACTTCAGGCGCAGCATAAGGCGGAGAACCGCACCAGGTTGACAATAAAGACTCTTGATTCCACCAGGTACTAAATCCAAAATCCGCAACTTTCAAGCTTCCATCCACATCCAAAAGCAAATTTTCTGCCTATAATTAGACATAATTTCGATACAATTAAAGATGTCCAGAGGTTTATTGAAAGTAATTGCAATGCAAACCTTTAAGTCCCTATGGACTACTCCTCTTTTATGACAATAGTCTACAGCGGAAACAACTTGCCAATAGAGTCGTCGTGCCGCCGGCTCCGGAAGTCTACCATGTCTTGCAATATGATCTGTAAAAGAATTCAGAAAATTTAATAATATATCCATTCATTCATTCGGCATCGAACACCAACCAAAGGCGTTTAAGTATTCTTAAATAAAACTCTATTGTTGTTCTGAAGTATGTGCATTTGTAAGCCATGGGTGGGTGCGTGGGATTAAATAAAATATGCATATAACAAGAATTCGGTTAAATGCATCTCCTAGTCCTGGAATGTTCGTATTCGTAGTATAAAAAGTTGAAGTATTTTACACAAAAGCTTTATCATCATCATTCTTTTCACCCACACAGATTTTCATTGAGAAATGGATCAATATCTTGGCTACAAACTGTAACACGCAAGTAATATGATGACGAAACTACAACCGTCATTAGATTTCCAAATCCAGCACCTAATGTAGTATAGTAACTCAGGAAAATCGTTAATATTTTCAAACATTAGAGTTCTAATATATTATATATGCATGTAATGTATGTATACAGAAAAGAATATTTTTACAAGCACATTTTCTACCAAACCATACAATATTTTTTATCTCTCATCAAATCCATTATTGAATTTAAAAACTTCATTTTTAACTTACTTTGAGGAAAAAAATGAGTTTAATATAAAGTTAATGTAATAAATATTCTAATAAATTCTATCTAAATGTAAATTTTTCCTTAATTTGAAGGTTTTTATGCAAATTCTTTATTTCGATTAACTAACAGGTTAATAGAATGCTATTAATAAAAATTCTGACTCCAAGTAAGCACTATTCGTATTCACCGTTCACAATCACAACTTACCAAAGATTTCTCCTCTTGGTGCATATTCAGTCACGATGTAGAGCATATTCTTGGTCTCCATTACCTGGATACAAAAAAAAAAAGATCAAAAGGAAAACTTTAATTAGTAGAAATGAAGAAGAGCAGAAACTTTTAAAGGATGTTGTAGTTTGTAGATATTAAAGTTCGTAAACAGAGTACTTGACTTTCTAAGAACTCCTTCATTCATTCCTTGATATAATAGAATATATAGAAACTTAGGAAATTTGATTCAAGTAAAGTAAAACTTGAAAAACAGAAAGAAAAATGGTCTCAAATAAAACTTGATGCCATCAAATTGACAATTAAATTAAAAAGAAGTTTCAACAGAGTAGAAAGACAAAAGGACAAACAAAAATTTCGCAATAACATTTTAACAATCTACTATGATATTGAGTTGTGAATTTGCTTTCTTTCTTCTTTACAAGCTTAATTTACCTGATAAAGTCGGATGATATGAGGATGATGAAGCTTTTTGAGAATTCTTACTTCACGGTAAGCTCTTTTTAAATCTGCACTTGCTAACAGGAATGAAAAAAAATGCGAAGTTTGGAGAAGCTGGTCACTAACAGTCACAACATAACAAAACGTGAACACAATAAATATTGTTTTAAATGATAAATAAATGACGCAATGTCACTTAAGGTCCCCATTCTTTACTCCAAATTAGGTAACCCTAGGTTATTTTGACTGATTGTAGACCTAATGTTAGATGATACTTGCGATTTAACTATACCTGCAAATGGGACGTTTCGGCTTAATGAGATCCATCTGTCCGGAACGAAATTTTTAAGGCCATATGTATTAGAAAAAGGTAATTCAAAGTCAAAAAGGGCACGTCCTCCAGAGACCAGATCCAACATAATTTTTCTTTGAAAATATATGCAACCAAGCATTGGAATTGAACGGGCAGAACTGAAATTCCTAACGTCACCTCCAAATAAATTCCGGGGTCCCAATTGTTAGAATTCTTGTTCAATGATCTTGCGTCAAAATAAATTAGCTGTTCCATTACTTTTACAGTGAACTGCAGTTTGAAGGATATTTTCATCGAATTCAATCAATAATCAATTGGAATTGTATTCCTTATTCGTGAGAATTTTTTTTATTAAAAATAAGAAACCTTAACTAGGCTTGAGATTAGATTTAACTTTAACATAACGTAGAATAACAAACTTCGATCAAACTATTTATGAATTATTCTTATTTCCTGTTAATTTTTTTCCTTTACCAATTCCAGTAATGTACCGACCGACCGCATGTAAATGAAATTTTGTAAAAGCTAAAAGAAACACAAGTAACATCTTTCTGTCAGTTAATTCGACAAAGTTGGCATTCTGAATGACATAAGTTGATGATGAAAGAATTCTTCATGTCAACATTTTCCTCCCTAATAGCAATAACATGGGTTTCCTCTTTTACTGAACAAGTCAACTGACAGACATCTTAGGTTAAATCATTTTCTGTAGAAAGAAAGAAAAAAAAAATTGTATCGGAAAGTTGAAGCAAAAAGGATTCTGGATGAATAATCGTTACAATATTATCCTACACCCCAACTTTTCCTATGTCTAATTTTAGAACTATTTTTTCTCACTTAAATTTTAATGAGTTTACAGTCAAGTGCACCGATCGACGAAATAAGGAAATGTGAATATATGAGTCGGCATGCCGTGTATAAGTTTTATTACAAAAACTGAAAGGGACGCCATTAAATTAAACAAAGATATAAACCTACAATTGATCTCATAAAAATAGTGCAACTAATGCATAGTTTGAATCAGCTTTTTTCAAAGAATTTTCAGACAAAAATTTTCTAAAAAGGTACTGTTATGTTAAAATTATGGAAAGAGTCGATAAATCATAAAGAACATTTTATGCATCCAACCAGACCTGAAATTCAGTGAGTTTTATCTCCATCCAAAACTAAATTAAACCAACATGTGTTTCACGAAAGCAATAATTTTTAATGTGTTTCAGAAATTTTTATTTTATTTTCTACCATTCCGTATTTTTTTTAGATACTCAGCTCTCCCAATACGGAGAAGTGAATCAACTTGGTGGAGTTTTTGTGAATGGAAGACCCTTGCCAAATAATGTAAGGTAAGCTTGTGTGCTTCGGCATTTTTCTACTCAATTGGTAAAGTAAAATAAAAAATGAAAGTAAAAATTTCAATCAATTTGTATTTAATAATTTTATAGACTCCGTATCGTGGAGCTTGCACAACTAGGAATCCGTCCCTGTGACATTTCAAGACAATTAAGAGTTTCTCATGGTTGTGTTTCAAAAATTCTTGCAAGGTTAGGAAAAAATAAATTACACTTAATAATTTCTACGTGGGTGGTTTGGTTTGATAGTAAATATTTACTAATCGTAATCAGACTGTGGGTTGGAATTAAAGTTAAGGGAATGAAACTTTAATCTTATTTGCATTTATTTTACCAATGATCAAACGTCCCGAAAAAGAGCGTGTCTTTACTCATTAAAATCCTTTTGTTCCAGACAGGATATCATGGAGTTCAAACTAGCTTATTGTTTAAACCGAGTCATTGAATATTCTATATTTTTTGCCGTTAAATAAAATTTTAACTTCAGGGTTCAACTACTTTCATATAGTTTTTTATGCTTTTCAGATATAATGAGACTGGTTCCATTCTACCTGGTGCAATTGGAGGCAGTAAACCTCGAGTAACCACACCAAAGGTAGGATAAAGTTTTGATTTCATAATCTTTATTTCGATAATTTCATAGACAACCATGTCGAATGGAAAAGCACGTTTTAGCCTTTTGCGGTAGTCTCATCTAGAATAACTTTCCTTGACGAAATAATTAGATGCATTTTAAGGAAGATAATTTTACATTTAAATAAACAATCTTCTTTTTGTAGGTTGTAAATTATATAAAAGAGTTAAAACAAAAAGACCCTGGAATATTTGCTTGGGAAATAAGAGATCGGCTTTTGGCTGACGGAGTTTGCGATAAATATAATGTACCATCAGTATCCTCTATTTCTCGAATACTTCGGAATAAAATCAGCGGTCTTCATTACAGCTCTCACAATCATTCCCATCATTCTACATCACCACCTCCACAACATCATCAACTTTCGCCCGTAACATCGCATTATGACCATAAGCATCATCAAGCAGCGGCTGCTGCGGCTTGCGCTGCAGTTGCAGCAGTAGCAGCGAACCCGCTATACAATTCTATGTATCCATCGTACGGAAATTATCATAGTCACACCACACAGGTAAATTAGAAAGTTAATTCAATTTGAAACCAGACTTAAAGTTTAATATACGGTTATGTAGAACGGAATAGCCAACTGCATTCCTGGAGCCGCGTCTCCAAGTTCCCCTTTGGGTTCTATTGTTTCAATGACGTCAAAATTAGGAAATCATTCTACCAGCTACCCAGCGGCACTACCTCTTTCTATGCCACCCACTTCAAGTAGCAGTTCTTGTCTTCACCTTATGAGACCTAATGGCTGGAATGGACACTCTGAGCTTATTTCATCCGGGCCATCAACCTTAGGATTTAGACACTCCCAAATTCACCATCAGCACCAGGTACGCAATAATCGAGTATAATTTCAATTTTCAAATGTCATGTAAAAATTAAGCAAGAAACTATTAATATAAAATAGGTTGCGATGGGAGATGCAGCTCAAAACTACAACTATTATATGTATCTTCAATCGTGCAATGCAGCGGCACAAGGAAACCCTGTAGCAGGGGCTAATTGTTCTCCGTCCATTCAATCTTCAGGTTCCGGAGCAGTTAACGCACTTCATGTATCCCATTAAATTTTAAAAGAAAACTGTTGTATTTTCTAGTGTAAATAAAAGCTAATTTTTTGCTGACGTTTAATCACTAATTTATTTCTAGATTAGCTAAAACAATAAGACTAAATATTTGTTAACAATAGTAATCTGTGATATCTAGCATTTGGAAGTTAACAAGTATGGTTACATAGGAGGAACTAAGTAGGTTACATAGTTCCTGCCATTAAAGTGTAAATTATGGATATTTAAAATAAAGCATTTTTGACACAATTTGTTGAAATAAGAAATAAATATGTAAAGAGTTATAATCTACAAACACTGCATTTTGATTCCTTCTAGTAATTATACAGTTAAATGATGCGCTGATAAAATAAATTGCCAACCAGCAGCTTGTTTAAAATCCAGAATGATTGTGTAATTACTGTGATGTTAGATTGATCTATCATTCACTTTTCAAACTCAATTGCGAATTTATTTTATTTAATAATTTACTTTTTTCCAATATTTCCAACTACAAATTAAACAATCATAATGGCAAGTAACATAGCACAACTCCATAAAATTTCAGAAAAGAAAGTAAAAAGGATCATTGGCCTTATGTCAGGAACGTCTTTGGATGGATTAGACGTTGCTTTGTGTTCCGTGACAGGCCATGGAGTAAAAACAGAAGTAAATCTAGAAAACTTTGCTACTATTCCGTACACTCAAGAAGAAAAAGAAAAGATTAAGAAAGTTTTTTCTAAAACTATGGTAAATTTACAAGACGTATGTCTATTAAATGAATGGATAGGAACACTACATGCAAACATAGTACGTGAATGTTTAAAATCCTGGAAAATTTCACCAAAGGAAATTGATCTAATTGCAAGTCATGGTCAAACCATATATCATGCTCCTAAATCATTGCATCGACTTACAGGATTCGGTAACTCCACATTGCAAATAGGGGATGGTGACCAAATTGCTGTCAAAACGGGCATCATAACGGTGTCCGATTTTCGACAACGAAATACTGCTTCAGGAGGTGAAGGAGCACCCCTTGCCCTCTTTGGTGATTACTGTGTATTTTCTTCTTATGGAAAAAATCGTCTGCTTCTTAATATTGGAGGCATTAGTAATTTTACCGTATTATATGGAGATTTGGATCCAATAAAAGCTTTTGCAACTGACTTGGGTCCTGGAAATACGCTTATTGATGTTTTCGTGAAAACATATTTCAATAAGGAATTCGATGTGAATGGGAACATTGCTCGAGGTGGGACAGTTAATAATTGCCTTCTTGAAGCATTAAAAAGTGATCCCTTCTTTGCATTACCTTTTCCAAAAACGACTGGACAAGAAAAATTCAATGCAGAATATGTTAGGGAAGCACAACATCAAAGTTTAACTTTGGATATACCACCAGAAGATTTGGTTGCAACATTGACAAAATTTACTGCCGAAACAATTCTTGACGGCATCAGAAGAATTGAAAATTTTGGAAGTTTTGAAATTTATGTAAGTGGAGGTGGGGCACATAATTCTAGGCTTATGGAACATTTATCTTCAGAGTTGAAGATGAATATTAAGACTTCGGATGCATTAGGAATACGGGGTGATGCTAAGGAGGCTGTTTTATTTGCTGGTAAATTAAAACAGTTCATAGAAATGTAATTATTTGGATTTTCTTTCTTACAATTAAGTACCTAATTTAACTTTTTGTTGTGTAGTTTTAGCAAATGAACTGGTCTCTGGAAGTCAGATTAATTACGGGAATACAAGAGCTGAAATTCCAAGTGTGTCAATGGGCAAAATTTGTTTTTCAAAATAAGAAAAGGTTCTCATTTATTTGCCTAATTGCGCTTAACATATTGTAAAACATTACTCAAAAAATGGGAATAAAATTCATGTAAACAATTTGGAAAAGGAAATGAAAGCGAAACCTAGGAATATTTTAATGTTTTAAAAAAAATTTGTATGCGTTCTTTTATTCGTACTGGAGAAAGTGTGAGATGGCGACGCTAAGAGCCGAAGAAGAAGATGAAGCGATGGAATGAAGTCGATGAAGATCGAATTGAAGTACAACGAGCCAAATCAAACCAAGCAAACGTGAGCTTCATGTGTGGCGATTGTGAGCACTGAGCAGTTATAATTTAGCTTAATTTAATCAAAAACAACAATAAAAGATACGATCACGATGTTTCTAACAAAAATTGGAAAATCCAATGTTAAATTACCAGTAACTTTAACTAGTGCTATTATAAATTACCGAGCAATCTCAACTACAAGTGTAACAAATGGTAAAAGAAATTTTCGACATATTTTTATTGCAAATAAAAGAGGAACTCAATTGTTTAAAAAGAAGCGGCATGAGGATCCAGAGTTTTATGCAGATATTCCAGTTTACAGTAAGCTCATTAGTTTTATAATTTGATTGATCATCATAATTAAATTGACTTGATTCATTTAATTTAATTTTCCTTATCTATTATAGCACATGTAAGACCTATTGGTTATAAATATGGAAAATCATTTCGCCTAGTACCAGAAATGATTCCAGAATTCATTGTTCCAGATCTGTCCGATTGTGATGTAAGTAATTAGCTTCCAAAGTTAATGCAGTTTGTTTTAAATTGATTGGTTGAATGAATTTTAGCTCAAACCATATGTTTCATATAGAGCTGCCGAGAATACACAGCCTGAGTTTACAGCCAAAGATTTGTTTGATTATGTTTATAAGGAGAAAATTGAGTATGATTTTAAGTAAGTGTATATATATATTTGTGTATGTAAAAATGTCCTGAAATTTTTAATCGATTTGGTTTATTTTAGACACGGAAAATTGAATGAAGATGGGTCACCAGTTGAACCTTCCCCTGAAGAATCCTTAACTCCGGAAGAAGCTCATATCCAGGCTAGAAAAACTGGTTCCGATATATTTAGTGAAAGAATACCAAAACGATGGGAATGCTTAGAAACAAAAATTTTCTAACTGGATGCCCTGACATAATTTATTAGTTCATTGTAGTAAAACAATGCTGTTAACTACCCCAAGCTTAACTTTAAGGTAACTGGAATAAATACTTGAGAAGTTTTCTATTTAGTATGACAAATACTGACTTAAATGAAGATTTCGATGAAGATCCCAAACCAGAATAAATCCCTCTGAATTTGCATAAATCCGAACTCAGGAATCTTACGAAACTATTTGAAACGGTCTTCCAATGAATTCGGCTAATAACGTTTTTATTAACTAAAATGTCTGAATATAAGTTACTTTTCTATTTTACAAATAAAGTACAGAGCCTGGTCTAAGCATAACTTCCAGTCTTAACCATTAGCCAGCTAACGGTTTAATATATATTCTTACAATTAATGTTACACTACGACTACTTATACAGCTTGGTGAACGACATTTTGTACGTACTTAACTATATTGGATTTACAACGGTTACATGATAAGAAGCGTCCTAATGAACATTTTGGGTGAAAATCACGTTCATCCAATTGTGCTTAATTATGCACCTTAAAGGTGTATGTATAGTTGTATTTCATCTTTAAAATTATTGATCTACCTGCAATTTTTGTTCTATGATTAGTTCCATGTCAGACTAGACTAGATCTAGGCTTATCTAGCTGTTCATTCGTAGAAGTATAACTTCAATATTTATCAACTTTGCCCTTTGAAGCTTTTACATTTTTTCATGCACGCATACAGTTTTGTCAATAATTTCATTACTTTTGCTTTAATATTTTAATACTCATTTTTAAGTAATTTAATTCATTATCAGTCTATCCTATTTGTTCGGAACGGGTTCAGTTACTTAAAACAACCTTAAAGTAATCATTGCAGTAGTAATTGTTTCTAAAGAAAGGTTCTCTTAAAATTACGTTTGGCTATATACTAAAATGACTAGAAAGAATAGAGACTTATTTTCTAAGTTGAGCCTTTTTTATAATTGTAACTCTAGTTTATGTAAGCTTACTAAAAATATTACAAAATCATATAGTGGACTAATTAAGGGACACGCAGTAAGAGCGAAAAGTATACAGATTGAATACAAATTGTTTTCAAATCAATCAATTATTGTACTCCTGTGATGATAATGCCTAATTTATATAAATATTTATTGCTTTTGATAAATTATCATCATCAAGCCTTTAAGATAATTCCACTAATTTGGTATTTTGGATTCATCTTTATAGGCAAGTATATTTAACTATCACCCTTTTTAGTTTATTCAATTTTTTATATTAGCAGCAATAAATTGCTATTATAATTATGAGTTACAAATTAGCTCCAGCTCCTCCACCAGCAGAGGAAATGATTTTTTAAAGAAAAAAAGGTATAACCTGTGTGCATATGTATTGTCTGGAAGACGTTTATAAACATCCTTGTGTAGTGCCAAATTTGTTGTCCGGTTTGTTTCGATAATTTGTTTCACATGAAAGCGTTAAATTTCGTGATAGCGATTTAGATTTAGACTGAGATTCCCGATTCTTATCGACTATAGAAATTTAAAAAAAAAACAAAGGCCCTTCTGCTGAGCGTGGATCTTTTAGCTTATTTTCCTAAACTGCCTAAAAGGTGTTCATTATGTTTTAACCATCAAATATAATTGTGACCATTTCTGTAAGGTACGATTATACGAGCAATGCTAATTTTACTTTGAATCTAAATCACATCTTTTGTTAGACCAGTTTCCCAAGGCCTTGAGACGAGACATAAACTTTTTATATAGGATATCCTATTTAATTGTCGTTTATTGCAAATGTTATTGTTAATCGCACGAATGGAGTATCAGTTCTTCATTTAGGATCCAGAAGTATCCATTCTCTCCAGTGACATGTAAGCATTTGTCGGATTTAAATGAGGATCCTGAAGTTGACTATCCCATGGTAAAGGACTTGGAATTGGAGATCGTGAAGATTGATAGTGATCTAGTTGGAGAAGTGGGCTCAGCCTATTGAGGGGATGATTTGAGTCGATTAACTTACACTCACTCATGGTTACAGGTAGGTTTTGCCATGAAGAAGTTTCATTGGAGAGCCATTGAGGTCTTGAACAAGAAGCTAAATTTTCCATACAATTTTCATCCTCTTCGTCTTCCTCTTCTTCTTCGTGAGCATGAAGGCTTAAAACTCTGGAATCCAAACCCAAACACATTCCAGCTTGATTGCCTGGCAGTGGTGGAAGAACTGGTTGCTGTTGTGCCAGCTTGTATGACTGTTGGCGTAATACTGATTTTCTTGAATTTGTTGCAGCATCTCCAAGAATTCCGAGACCTGAAACAATTTGTTTATTAGTTCATTGTACATAATACTCTATTTCATGTAAGATTACCTTGCGGATCGTTGGTACCGGCTCTTCTGTGTAGTCGGAGTCCCATCATTTGACGATGCAACTGGGATGGAGAAGCACCAGGATCATACCACTGAACACCAGAGTGCTCACGGCCACCTCTTCCAAAATCTGGAAGTCTCCATGTATCAGGTAAGCTTTGTCGCTTGGCTGGAGAACGCAGAAGATTCAAAGGCGGTTCAGGTATTGCTGGTTCACCTATACAACCCTCTTCAAATTCAGCAATCTCAGAAGCGGATCCTTCCATTACTTTATCGGCGAGAGCTGCCACACCTCCTGCATATTTCAAGTAAAATATATTTACAATTTTTAAAAATAGCAACTCAATTAAACTTTGAAAAATATACACACCAGCTCGATTGCCTTCAAGTTTTCCAGGAAATGGTATAATACGTCTGCCCACTAGTCCATCAGATGCACGGCGTCCGAGGCGAAATTCTGTTGGGGACCCTGGGGGATGGGTTTCTGGTACCCAAAGATGATCTGCTGTTAAGCACGCTGTGGGTGACAATGGAGATTCTGGTCCAATTATAGAATTACGTCGCTCTTCGCTGATTCCTCCTGTAGCTCCCGTGCAGGAAGGCAAGGAAGCAGCTAGTCCAGTACCAGGCTCCCATGCACTGTCCCAACTGCTTAATGTTGTTTGAGATCCGCTAACACTTTCTCTTGGAGATCCAGAGGTCTAACGAAGAAAAACACAATTATGCATCTGAAGGGATTCTTAAACGTTATTTTCATTACTTGAGACAAATCGGTGCTTATTAAAACACTGGAACCAACACTTCCTCTTGTCGGCCATTTCCAGTCACCGTGAGATCTAGCAAGTGATGAAGCATTTGATTGCCTAATACTACTTCCGGCTATACTTCCTGCTGCAGAAGAATCTGGATCCCAACTACTATTGTCCATATCAGCTACACCTTCATCCACGGAACTTGTTTGTGAAGGGCCGCCGCGAGAACTTCGTGGATATTTCCAGGAGGATACTACATCTGTGCCAGCTAAATTATAGAATATTATTTGAAAAGGAAAATTTATATAATTTGTCTTTTAGAATTTACCAGGAGGAAGTGCGGAAGGCATTACAGGAACATTTTGTGGAATTTCAGAATTAGGTCCAGGAATCATTTTTCTCATTGCATGTTCTGCAACGCTGCTAGGACGCCTTGGAGGTCTACGACAGGTACTTTGATCAGTTGAAAGCATTCTAACAACACTTGGCGGCGGACCAGCAGATGATGAGCCAGCATATCTGTGGCCACCTGGTTTATGTTGTCTAAGCCTTTCGAGCAATAGAAAGTAAATTGCTGAATGATGATCATAGCATTGCTGTCGTAATGACTCTCGTGTTCTGGAAGAATCAATTCCTAGGCTAGCCATCAAACGGAGAATTTGTTCATTTGGTTCTGGAACTACGTCAGGTACAAGGCCAGGATCCATATATTGCTTGGGATTTACATTAGGAACAGTTGGATGAGCTGGCGTTGGTAATAATCTCGGTGGGCCGTCTAGCTGCATCCAACGATGACGCTTAACTTGATCGATCGTATATCTTCTTGTCGGATCCCTTACTAGCATTTTCCTTATTAATGATTCACATTCTGAAATAAAAATTTTGTTTAAGTTGGGAATGAAATGAAAAAATTTTGGAAATTTACCTGAGCTCATGAAATAAGGAACTCGATATCTCGCAGATAAAACTCTATCTCTTAGCGCTGGTAAAGTTGCAGCATCGAATGGAAGAGCTCCACAAACCAAAACGTATAGTACTACTCCCAAGCTCTAAAAGGTTTATTTGAAATTAATAACCTTCATCTTATAAGGTTCTAATTGCCGACAACTTCATACCCAAATGTCCACTTCAGGTCCAATATATTGTCGTCCTTCAAATACTTCAGGCGCAGCATAAGGCGGAGAACCGCACCAGGTTGACAATAAAGACTCTTGATTCCACCAGGTACTAAATCCAAAATCCGCAACTTTCAAGCTTCCATCCACATCCAAAAGCAAATTTTCTGCCTATAATTAGACATAATTTCGATACAATTAAAGATGTCCAGAGGTTTATTGAAAGTAATTGCAATGCAAACCTTTAAGTCCCTATGGACTACTCCTCTTTTATGACAATAGTCTACAGCGGAAACAACTTGCCAATAGAGTCGTCGTGCCGCCGGCTCCGGAAGTCTACCATGTCTTGCAATATGATCTGTAAAAGAATTCAGAAAATTTAATAATATATCCATTCATTCATTCGGCATCGAACACCAACCAAAGGCGTTTAAGTATTCTTAAATAAAACTCTATTGTTGTTCTGAAGTATGTGCATTTGTAAGCCATGGGTGGGTGCGTGGGATTAAATAAAATATGCATATAACAAGAATTCGGTTAAATGCATCTCCTAGTCCTGGAATGTTCGTATTCGTAGTATAAAAAGTTGAAGTATTTTACACAAAAGCTTTATCATCATCATTCTTTTCACCCACACAGATTTTCATTGAGAAATGGATCAATATCTTGGCTACAAACTGTAACACGCAAGTAATATGA
Source organism: Xenylla mediterranea (assembly GCA_034700645.1). Classification (NCBI taxonomy): domain Eukaryota; kingdom Metazoa; phylum Arthropoda; class Collembola; order Poduromorpha; family Hypogastruridae; genus Xenylla; species Xenylla mediterranea. Next base: position 9,147 of record JAQGCY010000064.1, on the reverse strand, counting down.
TGACGAAACTACAACCGTCATTAGATTTCCAAATCCAGCACCTAATGTAGTATAGTAACTCAGGAAAATCGTTAATATTTTCAAACATTAGAGTTCTAATATATTATATATGCATGTAATGTATGTATACAGAAAAGAATATTTTTACAAGCACATTTTCTACCAAACCATACAATATTTTTTATCTCTCATCAAATCCATTATTGAATTTAAAAACTTCATTTTTAACTTACTTTGAGGAAAAAAATGAGTTTAATATAAAGTTAATGTAATAAATATTCTAATAAATTCTATCTAAATGTAAATTTTTCCTTAATTTGAAGGTTTTTATGCAAATTCTTTATTTCGATTAACTAACAGGTTAATAGAATGCTATTAATAAAAATTCTGACTCCAAGTAAGCACTATTCGTATTCACCGTTCACAATCACAACTTACCAAAGATTTCTCCTCTTGGTGCATATTCAGTCACGATGTAGAGCATATTCTTGGTCTCCATTACCTGGATACAAAAAAAAAAAGATCAAAAGGAAAACTTTAATTAGTAGAAATGAAGAAGAGCAGAAACTTTTAAAGGATGTTGTAGTTTGTAGATATTAAAGTTCGTAAACAGAGTACTTGACTTTCTAAGAACTCCTTCATTCATTCCTTGATATAATAGAATATATAGAAACTTAGGAAATTTGATTCAAGTAAAGTAAAACTTGAAAAACAGAAAGAAAAATGGTCTCAAATAAAACTTGATGCCATCAAATTGACAATTAAATTAAAAAGAAGTTTCAACAGAGTAGAAAGACAAAAGGACAAACAAAAATTTCGCAATAACATTTTAACAATCTACTATGATATTGAGTTGTGAATTTGCTTTCTTTCTTCTTTACAAGCTTAATTTACCTGATAAAGTCGGATGATATGAGGATGATGAAGCTTTTTGAGAATTCTTACTTCACGGTAAGCTCTTTTTAAATCTGCACTTGCTAACTGTGTCTTATCAATGATCTTGATGGCCACCTGGAAACATTTTATTAAATTAAGTATTTTTCTCTTATCATTAAGCAATTTATTTTGCGTTACATTGTACAAATAATTTCAATATGCTTGATTCCATTTTGTACGTTATAGTATTGTGTTTTAATGCCTTTTTCGTTTCCTACTTTGATTTTGTGTAAACAAATTATTATTATCTACGCAAAACTGTTTCATGGATCATGGAAGCATTTTGTTAATAATAAAACAAAAACATGCAACCTTTATTATTGAAAAGCAGAACAGAACTCATAATAACCTTGCAATTTTATTTGACGCATTAATGTTTTGTTTGTTTAGCGAACATGGAAAATAAATTATACATTCATAACACAGGATAATTATTTATGACGGCAACTGTCTCAATGTCTGGAACAGATTGAAAGAAATCAAATTGCTTGAATATATTATAATTATTACCTGAGACTTTGTAATAACATGAGTTGCTAATTTGACAACCGCAAAATTGCCACGACCAATCGTTTTCTCAATATTATAAAATGCAACTCGAATCGGTGTATTTTTTTCAGCCATGATATCACATATAGCTATCACTGACACTTAACTTAGCCTAATTATCAAAAAAATTGTTTTAAATTTATGGGACTAATGAAAAAAGTGTTATATATTCATTGTTTCGGCTTTTTTCTTCTAAATTCACATAAACACTTCAAACTTTACTCAAAGTTTTGTTCCAATTGAAATCTATCGGAATTCTCCATCTTTCCTTTCCATGGAATTGAAAGAAGGTCATCCATGGCCAAAGAATAAATAGTAGTAGCTGGAGTAGGAAAATTCTTTCATTGTTTTAATAGGGAAAAAATAAAGTTACTGCATCTTGTAAATTTACTCAAGGAATAAAATTGTAATATGAAATATTGAATATTTTTATCCTTTGAAATTGAACTAATCATCAACATCATATTGAGTGCGTCGAATTAGTGTAGAAATAGGAAAAGATTCTGATACCGATGTAAGAAACCATGTGCAAATTTGCATTTTTCTTTTTGTATGTAGATATCTGGATTATAGAAGAGTGCAAAATACAGCACGCTTTAGTATTTTAGTATTTTTAACCTTGATTTAGTTTTTTCAGAGTTTTTCAAAATCTGTCTACTGACAGTAACCCTGTCCTTCTTGGCAATAGCACAGAATTTTTTTTTCACAAAAACTATGATGAAAACGTAACTTTCAATTAATTGAAGATGAAAATTAATACTTTTCTTCTATTTCAGTCAATTTTGCAAATAGCAGGAAAAAATGAATATAATACATTACTCGGTCTCTTATCACCAGTATTTAGCAGTAGTAATTTGTTGATTTGGATTGAGAGATCATTTAAATTGTATGGATCAATAACCCTGAATTGGTGATGATAAGGGTAACTGATACTGACGGTGGAATGGATGACAGTAACACGTCTAAGGCGAGTTGTTGTAAATTGAATTCTATTGTACTAGACTAGTAATAATTATAACTTGTCATGGATTTTCGAACCTATTATTGTTCTTACTAATCCAGACTAGACTGAGTGTTGACTATGAATGAAGCTACCATTATAATCATAAATAAATTTACTTAACTTAAGATTTGACGTTGACTTAATTGCAGAAGGTGTTTATAGAATAGAGGAAGCTAAATTTTATGGTGGTCGGTCATATTAATACAGATACAAGAACAGCAGCGTCAAACAAGTAAAACACAAGCATCGCTGATGATGATAGTTAAGTTTTACAATAATGCCTTTTTTCATTTGCTATTTAGTAGTTTTACTACTAATTTACTAGTCTCTGCGTCATGTATAATAAATAATGTCATATCATATCTATGTGCTATTTAGCTGGTTCAGTTTTAGTTAGTTTAGCTGATACGATAGTTGATACCAATCGCAAATACTATTGCCCTTGATTTATAAAAATACACACAGAATCGGAATCCTCAGTATAAGTTTGATTTGATGATGATGATGACTAGTGTTTCATAGATTTAATATTGTGTGTTAGTGTTAACCACTTGCACTGACGCCACCACTGCACTACTTTTTGCTTACTTTGTAATTTTGCACTAAATTGATATTTTGGCACTTCTAAAATCTATAATAGAATAGAAGTACATCAAAAAACTTATTTCCTCAGCTTTTTTTTAACTAATGTAAATAAACCACGGTAATGGGATTGACAAAAGGAAATTGTAATGTAATGTAAATGTCGAACAGTTTAACTGAAAGAAAAATACCCTGTTATTTAAATAAGAGGTTCTATGTGTAACTAATGGTTAGAGAATGATGTAAAAACCCAAAATAGTAAAGAAAATGCATTTCATTTTCATTTCCCCGTTAATTATTTATGAGGACATAAGAACGTCACTGGAAATAATGATAATGCACGAGGACTAAATGTGAGCAAATGGAGGAAAATGAAATAAATAGCTTAAGGTTGGAGAAAAGGTCAGGAGAAAGTAGAGCTTTCCTTTGTATTCAAATGGTAACAATAATTGGATAAAAGGGTAAAATACATGATTTGATAATCACTATAGTGGATGTATGACTAAGAGGAAAGTAGAAAGAAAGTGAGGGACACACAGTGTCCAATCCAACTAAAACCAGTGCAGACAGCAAAGGTTTTGGGTTAAAAAGAAGGGAAAATGACAGATCCTACTCTGGAATACTACTAGGCTTAGCTCTTATCATATTTTTCTGGATTTAGTAGTAGTAAGTATAGCATTACTGGAGAAAAGGAACTGGAGAGGTAGGTAAAAGTTGTTGGATATTTGACTAGTAGTGTAAGTAAGCGGAGCCTAGGCCGTGACATAAAGACTTCCCCATAAAACACCTATGTATGTATGTATGTTCATGTGCATGTGTCTTGGATTCTAGGATTCTAGGATTCATTCTACTAGATTTCAGGCTTTCGTTTTTACTATTCCTCTTTCTCTAGCTTATTGTACACATTAGAATTCTAAACTAACCCTGACTATGACTTGGACTACTATTATTATTATACTATGCCAATGCCTCCGACTCCCTCAATTCATTCTCCAGTCAGTACTTTCCAATCCAAAACTACCAGTCCAGTAGTGAAAGAATCTCTGAACGGCTTCTGACGCAAGAACTGACGTTTAAAACTACGTCAGACCCAAAACTCTTTTCTAGCCAGCTAGCTGGAATCTAAAGTCCTTTCTTTTTCTTTTCTTACTTTGTACCTACTCCTGATAGGATAGGACTTAACTTTTAGGTTTAGATCAAATACTATGTACATCTTTTACCCTTCCCCGGAAGGTTTTCAAAACAAAGTGTGTAAAACGGAAAACTGTAGATGCTGAAGCCTAATGAAAATAAATTCAGAAAGAGAAAATGGAATTCGAAGGTGCTTAAAGTCAAGATTTTTTTGAAATTTCTTGAAGGCATCATCGGAGCGGGTTCGCAGAAAACTAATAAAACTTTCTCCACAACTTCCACATCGTTACTTCCAAAGGTTTCCTTTATTAGCTACCTTCGATCTTTGATACGCTTGAAAAATTTATGAAAATAGAAATAAAGCTAAATTGACTAATTAAGCGTTACCTATAATAATTCTTTCATAGAAAAACAAAATCATAATTAAATTACACATATATTGTATCCTATATAATAATACTTACATAAAGACTTTATTCGACGTTATTTAATCGTTTGTTTTATGAACATTATTATTATTATATGAAGAAAAAGTTTTTAGAACTCTAGATCCCTGGTTTTACTTTCATTTCATTAGAACATTACTTACTTCTTTCGTAGAACACAGATCAATAATTTTTCTCGTGTGTTTTGTTACGTAAATGGAAAAAGAAGATTTAAGCGTCAGCTTGCTTCGTTTTCACCAAATGGCTTTTGTAAAGTTATAAATAGCTTGCAAAAATATGGTTTCAACGGCAAAAACTAAAAAGGTTAACTGGGTATGAGTTAGAGGTTTAGATTTTTTTCTTCAAATGAATTTTATATCTCCTTTATACCTATTACAACTTAGGCAATGCAACGAAATATTAAAGTTAAATGCAAAACTTTATGTCATGGTTTGTGGTACCGTCATGGCGTCTTAATTTCAGAACGGTTTTGCAAAAAACGATGATATATTATTACCTTGATTTAATAGGAATGTTTTTCATTAATCATTAATATTATATAACTGTTATGCAAAAATCGATATAACAATAATATAACTAATTTTCTCATTGAATTGCTTGAATAGGATTAGGATTCGTGTATCGTGTACTAAAAGCTTGGATGAATTAAAGTTTACAATACATCAAGTCAGCTCAGAAATGGCTTTTTTGCTCTTGGTTTCATGTATTATTATCATCTATCACACAATGGAACTAAAGGTCAACATTCAACTTTAGATAACAACAACACATTTTCAGTGATGGTTATGGATATGGTTTGCAAATTCTGTTAAAAAAAAATATCCTATACATTGCATATAGCAATGTTGCGACAATTATGAATTTTATCTCTTAGCCCCTGCTCAATTACTAGACTACTACTTCTATACTCTAATCAAAATAGCTGTCATCGTTCGAGTACGAGTTATAAATACTTGACAGAAATTTTTAACAATCATTTCTTATCATTTGTCAATGTAATTGCAATTGAAATAGGTGAACAATATTTCTTCCTCTGGTACAATCCGAACGTGCAAGCAACTTTTTTTTTATAATGGGGATTACTAACTTGGAAGAACAGGTAAAATGGAAGTTATATTATTTTGCAAATCTTAATTGTTATAAATTTTGCTGATATAAAATATTTTTGTGGTTTTTCAGTTTACTTTCTATGCTTCTTACCATCACAGTGGAATAAATAAGTTAATTCATATATTTTGTGTTTGGCCAATTCTTTGGAGTGCTCTTGTACTAACTGAGTACATACCACTACAAGCTCCGAATGATGTATTGCCTCAAGTCGCAGCATTCCATCCACTTAATTTAACATTTCTTGTTGCAATTTTCTATGCTGCGATTTATATTCTTATGGACAAGAGGTACTTTGCTGATTGCTAGAATCTTAAGACATTTTAGTATTAACTTCCAGCGTTTTTTTTTTTCAATTTTGTTTCAAGAGCTGGGACACTTGCAGCTTTTCTTGTATTTGGATGCTTATATACCTCCCGTCAATTTTATTTAGGAGCAGAACAAAATTATGGTTATCCCGCATGGTTACTTGCTGCTGGAATTCACATATTTTGTTGGATTGCACAGGTTATAATTGGTTTAATAAATTCCAGTATTCAGTTGGAGATTAGTCTTATTTGATAAAATTATAATTTATGATTCTTCATTCAGTTTGTTGGCCATGGAGCATTTGAAGGAAGAGCTCCAGCATTGTTGGATAATGTCATGCAGGCATTTGTGTAAGAATGAATGAAAATTATTAACTTTGGGCCAAACTAACTAATTGCAAATGTTTTTATATGTACGCTGTTATTTCAGAATGGCTCCATTCTTTGTCTTTCTTGAAGTAATTTTCCCTCTGGGATACCGGAAAGATTTACAAATCAAAATGGAGAAAAATGTTGAACGTGCAATTAGAGAGTTCAAATCCCAAACGCAAGGAAAGAATAAGAAACAACCAAAGAAATCCAAGTAAATGATTGTTCACAAATGCTACAAAAAGTTCATCAAAATTGTGGGTTTTGAGCCTAAACAAACAATTATTTGATTAAAATTCCTTGCACAAGTTACCATTGCCAATAAAGATAGATATTACCAATAAAGATAGATACTACCAATAAAGATAGATATTTATTACCAATAAATAGCTTCTTTGGAAAAGAATGTACTTGCAAAAAATTCAGCGTGAATAACTGATTTTGAGATCCAATTTGTATTTCTGAATGAGATTCATATATACCTAAAATCAATTAATTATAATTTTTTTCAAACATTTTTTCCCATTTAAGAATTCTATGTATGGATTTAATAGCTTGTCTTTCGATTTGAGACAAGAGTCACAGTCGGCATCTATAATTCATTTCAGTGCAAATAGTTGGTTTCGTAGCCGGGAAGTCTGGGATGTACATGTGAGAAATATTTCATCACACTTCGTCATCGTCATTCGAATTCTTTGATGTTTCTGGATCTGGGACTCGTGCACTCTAAAAGTTTTAATTTATAAAGGTTAATTTATGCATTCATTTACTTTGACGTTTGACAAGAAGAAAGAATTCTAGATTTTTAGAGCCTTGCTAACTATTTCTTGAATTTTGCAATTCTGCAATTCATTAATCGAATCTAAAATTAGTATCCTCTATAAGCTAATCTAAGTTTAATGCTGGTGCAATGCAAACCCAAACCCAAAGATAAAGAATGACCATGGTAATGATATCTTTGTAGTGTTACAATATTTATCTTGAATTATTCTTGATCGATCCTTACTTTACACTTATTTATTTATTACACAAAACTTGACTACCTCATAAAAATAAATAATTTCACAACCGAATTTTACCAAATTTACATAAAACTTGTACAATGTTTTCAAGAAAACTGTTAACATCAACTTATACTATTGCTAATGGAAGGGTGAGTTCAGATTTACACGTCAAATTTTGCTCTATATTGATTTTGATTCATGTTTTAGTATTTGCGGTACTATTCCCAACAACAATCAAGCAGACAACCTGGATTTATTGGGAAGTTTGTTGAAAATATCAAGCAAGAGTTTTCTAAGAATAAAGAAATGAAAGATAGTATAGCAAAATTCAGAGAAGAAGCTCAAAAGCTAGAAGAGTCAGATGCACTTAAACAAGCTCGTCGAAAATTTGAAATTGTGGAGTCAGAAGCTTCTAAAAGTTCCGAAGTTTTAAAAGAGCAATTAGATGCAGTTAAAGGGAAACTCCATGATGCTGTTAAAGAAGCTAGTCAGTCTGATATTGCTAAAAAAGCTGGTAGGTATAAAGTTCTCCACAGAAAATCAGTTACAGATAATAAAGACATTAATAAATTTCAGGACAAGTTGGTGAGCAACTTGGAAAACAAGCTCAAAATGTTGCAGGGACAATTTCAGACACTGGAGCAAGGCTTGCCAGTACGTCAACATATAAGGCAGTATCTGGTGCAGCTGCTGCTGTTAGGGAAGAAATCGTTGAAACTAACTTAGGAGATAGGATATATAGACCTCCTGTGAAATTACGGAAGCGAATAGAAAAAGCTACCGAAGAGCAAGTAATTGCACCAAATGAAGAAGCGATGGGAGTGGAACTACACAAAGACTCGAAGTATGTAGCTGTGTTTTTGAACCATAATAATCATGGATAATCATTGTTACAAACGATTTGTCATTTCAGATTTTACCAAAGTTGGGAAAGTTTTAAAGACAATAATCCATACGTTAATAAAATGCTAGATTGGAAAATACAATACGATGAAAGTGAAAACCCTGTAATTCGTGCCTCTAGACTTCTAACCAATAAAGTTTCCGAAGTTATGGGTGGACTTTTTCAGCGTACTGAATTATCGGAAACGCTTACTGAAATCATGCAATTAGACCCAAGCTTTGATAAAGAAGATTTCCTGAGAGAATGTGAGCGTGACATAATTCCAAATATTTTGGAAGCTGTATGTCGATCTGAATTAGAGGTAAGTTATAGAGTAATCTTCGTTGAGGATTTTTTTTTCAACTAGTTGGCTAATTTTAGATACTAGAAGACTGGTGTTATGAAGCTGCATTTGCTGTCATGTCTCAACCACTTAAAACAGCAAAAGAAAGGGGACTCAAATTAGATACTAAAATCTTAGATATTTCTCATGTTGACCTTGCAATGGGTCGGGTATTAGAGCAAGGACCTGTTCTAGTAATTACTTTTACAGCCCAACAGGTTTGTGTTTATAATTGGAATTATTTATCCGGGTAATTTTTAAAGTATTAATGAAAACCTTCCTTATAATAGGTGCAATCCGTGAGAGATCCTACAGGAAAAATTGTTGAAGGGGACCCAGATAAAGTTTTCCGTGTAAATCATGCATGGGTATTGTGTCGGGATCGAAGTGAATTAAATCCAAAGGCTGCGTGGAGACTATTAGAATTTTCTGCATCAGCAACAGAGCAACTCGTTTAGTAGTACGTATTCAGCAAACTAGTAACTA
>JAQGCY010000063.1:0-33090 GCA_034700645.1 Xenylla mediterranea | reverse complement strand
ATCTAAAATTTTTTAGCTGAAATTCAGTAATTTAGATGCAAACAAAATTAATACAGATGCTATATGACGCTTAGTATTATTATTACCCAATGAATCATTAAATCGAATCAAGCGATTAAAAAATTCTGGAAGCTCTTTGCGAAATATTAGCGCAGAGTAATGAATTATAAAAGTCAAATAAGCAAATGAAAATAGGAATGCAGATAAGATTTTCTCGGATGAGCTGACATTGTTTGTTAAAATATTTAGAACAACTACGAATGGTAGAAATCCTCTCAAAACTAAATTGATATATGTTAAAAATTTCCAAATGCTCAAGGTAAACTTTGTTGAATGTTCCATTCGATTTCTTAAACTATTCCATCGATATGGTACACACATGAAAAATGAACCAACTGATATTGCTGAACTAATGTAAATCATAGTTTGCTTAGGGATCATCACATATTCAACTTCTTTTCTAGATTTTACAACAGTGATTTCTGAAATTTTATTTTTCTTTGTGGTTTTTCGGTAGAACTTTTTAAAGATTTTGAAACTTGTTGGAATTTTGAAATAACTATACAAATGGATGAGTTGTGAGCACTTGCCGAAGAAAGATAATTTCTGCATTCTAATACAAATGCTACTTATTCTAAAACTTGGACTAAACTACCTACTTGCGTAGGGGAAAAAACACAGCAAAAATATTATTTGATTTTATGAATTAAAGTTGAAATAAAATCAGCTTTGAGACAAAACATGAAAAACCTTTTAAGAATTTGTGAACTTTCCTAGCTTATGCTTAGCTTATGTTGTGCTATTATGTTGTAGCCGCTTTCTAAATGTAATTATGGAAATAATAATTTAATTTAGGTTTAATAAACAAATACTGAATAATTTCAATTTGCTGTAAACTTTACGTTATCGCAATCTTGTTGACCGAGTTTTCTGAATTTTCAAAATTTTACTGTCACAATGATTTGCTCAAGTGAAAAGATTTATAAAATATTGACTATATTACTCAAAGTAAAATGTAATAGTAATTGAATTTTGCTTTTCACTAATTTGGAACGTTGAAATATTCATGGTATTCATTCTATTACATTTATTAGTCCAAACTCTTTAATTGTGCATTTTTGAACGAATTCAATTACGACACAACACGCATCGTCATTGCTTTTCCTAATAGCTTCACAAAGATTCGTAATCGGGCTTTTAGACGTACTTGTCGTGTAAAGAAGGACAATGTGAATTAGCTTTCTTAAAGCCAAAATTTGCTAGGTTAATACAACTAAGAACTAGAGTAGATTATATTCTTCTATTAAGTTGTCGATACATCAATTTAATTATAACAATTAATCGAAAAAGTTGTTCTTGTAATCATTTAAGTTGAGCTTAAATTATGTAAGGTTTTGATATAACTCAACAACTCAAGCAATTAAACTCAATCAACCGGTGTTTGTTAGAATTAACATGCAAAAACAAAATCTACTTTCTCCAAAGTTGTAAATAAATTAATACGTGATCACCATCAACATTCCCGACTTGTTTTCCTTTTATCGAACCATTTTGCTTATCCACAACTAATCATATTTCTCTTATTTAGTTCGAATGGTTCATTATTTCTTTTAAACTAAGTAAATATTAAAATATTCAATTGGGCAGGATTCTTAGCTCAACATTTAGATAGAACTTGGCATTGAAGGAATGTTAAATTATTCAGAACTTCAGACCAATTTTTGATTAAACAAGGTTCTGGTTTCTCTAAGTATTTATGCTTAAAATATCAGCGTTGCTTTTATTTATTCGTTCACTTTGTTCATTCATCTCCGGTTCTGTTCAATTATTTGTTTCTAGTAAAATATCCCATTCAATTTGATTAAAAGGGCATGAAGTCTCACGGTCCTTACGGAGGGCTAACTGGAGTGTTAAAGAGCCTTTGGTACATAACGTTTTACAGTTATATTTTTGTACCATGGTATATTGTGTACGAATGGTTTGTCGGAAATAAAAAGTTAGACTTGACAAGTAAGTAAATTCTTTTCTCGGGTATATATTAAGACTATTGACTCAAAAACTTGAATACTTTCACTGTAGCTATACCTAAACGTCCTGGACAAGTTGTTGTTATAACTGGAAGCAATCGTGGAGTTGGGGCTGCTACAGTAAAAATGCTTTTAGAACTTGGAATGCATGTTGTTTCGGGTATTTTGTCATAATCAATCTATATGTCAAATTCTGTAATCGATTTTAAATTCAATCCATACAGGGGTAAGGAAGATAGATCAAATGAATCAAGTGGTGGATGCAATCCGTGAGTCCGGAATTAAATCTGGAACAATAGATACATTTTATTTAGATTTGTGTGACCTTGAATCAGTCAGAATATTTGCAAACGAAGTGTCTGAAAAGTATCCAATTATTCATTGTTTGATAAATAACGGTAAGAATTCGGTTTGTTTTCTTTTCATGTTTAATGTTTTGGATTTAATTTATTAGCTGCAGTTATGAATTTACCTTACATCATAACTGTATCTGGATTCGAACAACAATTTCAAGTCAATTATTTGGGACCATTTCTTCTGACGAACTTATTGTTACCAAACATTATTCAAGCAAGTTCAAAAGAGTTACATGGAATAATACTTGATGTTTCATCAATTGCACAATATTCAGGAAAATTGGATTTCGATAATTTGAACAGCGAGTAAGACTTTTTGCTTTGAAAACATTTTATATATTTATTGTTTCCAATATATCTTAGGAAATGGTACAATTGTATGGCTGTTTATGGAAATACAAAGAAAGCTCAGACTTGTTCAAATCATTATCTTGGAATTAAATTGAAACAAGAAGGATTCAAGGTACGAACAGCAAATGTTCATCCTGGCGTGTTAGGAACTGGTCTGTGGAACACCTCTTTTTGGTATAAAGGAATCATTAAAAAGCTGTATCAGTTATTCATTGGGGTACAAATACTGCTGTAATTGAAGTGTGTCTAAATGTTCTAATTCAAGTTATGTGAATTATACAGACTGCGGAAAATGGTGCAAATGAAGTCATTTTTACAGCATTTCATCCAGATATACAACATGAAACTGGAATGTATTACAATTATCGTAAATCAGACCCAAAATCCCCTAAAGTACCATGGCATGTTATAGAGAAGCTTTGGGAAATGTCATGCAAAATGGTTGAAATTAAAAATATTTTCATAAACAACTCTAATATGCAAACAGGTACAGGAAAAGGTGTGAACAATAACGATGGAAAAAGAATTGGAAGTACTAGTACTAGTACAACTTTGAAAAAATCATTAGAAAATTTACTCAGTAATAAAAAACGAACTTCTATCACTCCGTTTCCATTAGAGGTTATTCAAGTTTAGATTTTTAATGTTCTTATGCTTTTTGAAACAACATTATTGATTTGGCAAAATAAAAATACATTACATTTAATGTTTTTCTTTAAATAATTTGATGTATATTATTATAAAGTTAAATGTTGAAAACAAACATATATTTTACAACAGCTCGTTTAGCATTGGAATATAGCATTTAAAAGTTTTGCAATGCTTCAAAATAACAATTTCCAAGCCATTACTGTCACCCTTGTTTTATATTATGGTGCTGTGTTGGAGAAAGTAATGGTTAAGTATTGATTAAAATATAAATATAACGTGGACGTAAGACGCTAGAAAACATGAAAAATAAATTACAAACTTATGAAACGAGGGTCTTATTCTTCAAACCTCAATAGCTTACAAGTCAAAGTCTGAGGAAAGTCTAGAACTAAATTAAATTCTTCATCATTTTCATTGCTCTAGTTCACATTGAGTTAATTTAAATCAAGGTTTAATTGAACGTTAAGTGTATAGCGATTGCGATGTTTAATGAAATTTTAATATTTATTCTAACCTACATTTATATACCCTTGAAATATATACTTGGACAAAGTAATCATCGACAAAGCAAAGTTAATATTTCTGGTAAGCGTAAAGGAAATGTGAATGAATAAATAAACTAAAATTGGAGCAATTTGTAATTGAACTATTAGAACTTGCTTCAACTAATGCTAATCAAGTTATTGTTTTAACCGGTGGAACTGGAGGATTAGGTTACAATATTTTGAAACGTTTGCTTCAAATCAAGGTTCATGTAATTGTTGGTAAGAAAAAGAGTTAACAAAATGGATGAAACATATTTGGCAATAACAAATGAATGCTTGCAGGAGTCCGAAATTCGGATTCTATGAGAGAAATTATCACCGAATTAGAGGAGGATGAAATTGAAGGATCTGTAGACATTTATCATTTAGATTTAGAATCTTTAAATTCAGTAAGAACGTTTTGTGATAAAGTTTTAAGTAGTGGACTGCCGATTAATGGGTTAATTAATGCTGGTAATTTAGATAACTTTAAATTTCATTTTTCTGTGAAAAATTACTTGTTGTATCTAATTATTCTTAATTTCAAGCTGCAATAATGGCAATCCCTTTTAAACTAACTCAAGACCGCAACGAAACACAGTTTCAAGTAAATTACTTGAGCCATTTTCTTCTAACAAACCTTTTACTTTCAAGAATTATTGAGTCTTCAACAGAAGATAAACCGGGCATTATAATTAATGTATCTTCCGTGACATGTAATTACGGAAAGTTGGATTTTGATAATATTAAAAGCAAGTAAGGATATCAGAAAAAGCTCCCTAATTAATTTTAAATTGTTCACCAATCATTTTTTGCCTAAATTTCAGTAAAGGATACAATAAATGGCAAGCTCATTATAATTCAAAACTATATCAAGCTCTATTTTCTCATTACTTCGGAATTAAACTTAAGCAGAGAAAGGCAAATTTACGAGTAAATTCTATACATCCAGGATTTATGGAAACTCCAATTTGGCATAACTATCCATGCAGTTTTGGTATTATTAGGAAAATCTGGGGTGCATTGCTTGGAGTAATGTTTTATCGTGTATATATTTTTTATGATCTCGTGTTATAATAATTTTGTAAATTTTTCAGGATCCAGCCAACGGTGCCGATGATATAATTTACATAGCATTTCATCCGGAAACGTCATCGTTAGAGCATACCGGAGAATTTTTCATAGATGGTAAAATTAATCCAAAAATACCTAAAGCAACTTGGGTTCAAATGGAACAACTATGGGATTTATCTTGTGAGCTTGTAAACATTCCAAATATTTTTCCAAATGGACAAAATTTGGAGGATAATCCTTCAGAAGGAGTAGGAAAATTCCGAGAAAAAACCCATAGCTTTATTAACATTTTGCCGATTACTAATAGCAATAATACCCAATCTATTAGTAGTAGCACATTTGACCCAATTAGTACAGTAGTAACTCCACTAGATATTAATGAGTCGATAACAATTTCGAATATTGGTAATACTATTTTAGCAACAACAGGAACAAGTTTGCCATTGACATTGTCATAGTCATTGCAAAGGTCAGAGTTCTGTAGTCCGTAAAACTTGAAGTATTTAGCTTGAATCTAGGTATTAGTATGTAGTAGACTTAGTTAAATCGAATTTTCAATGGACAATTGACAATTGTTGGGAATGTTAGCTCAATTTTTATGAATAAACTTCATTACTTCATTAGTGGAGCGTTTAAGAGTTAGTTGGGGACGCGTTCTTTGCTTTCTTGGATTTTCTCATGTTTGATGCAAAATCAAGGAATTTTGAGGCGCTTCTTCAAAACTCATTTTATAGTCTACGGAATTGAAACTCAAGGCACAGGTGACAGGAGACAGGACAGGAGGTCAGAACAGTTGACAGTCAAGAGTCCGTCTTCAGTCAGAAGTGGTCAGGTCAGGTCCACGTCCAGTCCAGGTCACTGGTGGTACTTAAGTGGGACAAGCCTACAAAGGCAAGGACTGAAGGGATTTTGGACAATTTAACAATTTAAGGTACTTAAAAGTCGTTACATTTGTTCTCATTTCTAATGTCAAAAGAATCATCAAAATGTTGTTCTATAATACTAATTAATAGTATCTCTTTTTTTTCAACTGTCAAGGTCATAAGTCAGGCTTAGGCGTCAGACATATCATATTTTGGCCTAGCAAGCAGCCCTGGTATTGGCAAGGGCAACTCGTCATTTCTGCACCTGCAATCTGTATTGCTTTATTGTGGGGATTCCTCCCTAGTACGTACTCACTCTTTGCCGATAATTTGTAGTCGTAGAAATCAATCAATTAATCACCCAACTCAGTTCATACTTCACTTAGTGTCACTCCATCATGAGCGGAGGTTATGGTCATGGACAAAATCCTGAAAAAGTACTACCAGATATAGAATTGCCAACTTTACCTGTAAGTGATGAATTTTTTTGTTGTTTGTGATATTGAAGCCGAAGTTACCTTATGATTATGGGTAACTCTCCAATTTATATGATATTCTTTGTTCTAGGATGAGATTTTATTTCATATTTTCTCTTACTTACCACATAAGCAACTCCTACAAGTTCGTCAATTAAATCATTACTGGAACCATTTCATTACAACATCTCAAGCCATACAAAATTCAACAATTTTCCGGATTTGTCCTCGGAATGAATGTTCTATTAATCAAAATCTTCTTGCAAATCAAATGCCATTAAGAATCCCATGGAAAAAAGTATGCTTGGATGAAACTTGCTTTATGCTTCAGATCCCAATACAAAAAGAATTGAGGAAAGTTACTTCCCTATATATCAAACAACTAAATCATTTTGAATGGATTTATGCTCAAGACCTACTGAGTCAGCTAAGATCTCTGGAACATTTATACATTAAAACTGAGACTGCTTTTTGTAATGTTATGGAGAACAAGATTGAAGATGATTTCGAAGTTATTGTGAAATTTCGACGTCTAAGTCGTAATTTAAAATCCTTGAACTTGATTTCTGGTTCTGGAGATTTTGTGCTATTTATTCTGCAAAAATTCATTCCATATGCCAATGGATTAGAGGAAATAAGAATTGAAATTGGCGAAGATTATAAGGGAAAGAACGCTCAGCTTTGTAAGGAATTATATAAAATTATTTCTGGATCTGCCGCAACGCTTAAGGTGCTTGATATTTTATTAAACGACAAACAATTTGCTGGTCATAATTTTTGTACCCATGTACTAAGTCAACTTGAAGTCAATCAAATACAACTAAATTTACAAGAGTTTCATCTAAGGAACGTGGAAGTAAGAGGTGTTTATGAATCCGTGCTTATTGATTTTGTAACAACTCAACCAAACTTAGTTGCTGCATTTATACCAACCTTTATTTCTACTTGCCTACCAAAAACCCTAAAGAAATTATCTTTGTGGAACGGATTAGGATTAATACCCCAAAAACTCCAATATTTTCCTGACCTTAGTGAACTCCAAGTTTATAATGACGATTGTGGCACTGGAATTAAAACTCTTGCCAGTAAAGACAATAATAGTGCATCTTACCCAAAACTTCAAAGCTTAACGGTCAACAATTGTGACTTTGCTGATTTTGTTGACCGTTTGGATCCACTTTTTCCAAACCTTACGAAATTAGTGATTAATACGGTTGGCTTTTCACCAAGTAGAATAAATCCTTGGAGTGGAGTTAATGACGTGGATGTCCAAATAATTGCAAGAAATCTTGTAAACTTGCAACATCTAAGCCTTAAGAATTGTAACAGGGTTACTTGTGCTGGTTGGACTGGAATTCGAGCCGGGTTCTTGAATAGATTAACTGATGAGCAGTTGGAAAATTTGGATTTTGAGGTTCCAGAAAAAGAAAGAACTGGAGTTCGGTTGGGTTCATTGAAATGTAAAATATATATTCGCAAAAAAGAAAAGGGCTTTCATTACTTAAAGGAATTATTTGTTTTGCAGACTTAAAAGTATTGGACATACAAACTACTGGCCAAATCTCCAACGTTGCCCTTAAATATGGATTTACTTTTCCTGAAATTATACGTTTGAGTATTGTGGATATCTACGGAGCTGGATTGTCAGAGGTAAACTAATAACATCTTTATAAATGATGAGTCAGTTCTATTCTGTATAAATGTTGACTATTTTATGTATATAATATTTCAGTTTGACCATAAATCAATTAAGATAGTTTGCTCCCAACTTCAGACCTTGGAATTTTTACGGATGCGACTTACAAAAGAAATCCATTGGGAAGAAAAGATGAGTCTAGTGAAAATGCTACCAAATATGGTTGATACTTCGGAAAACTTTAGCTTATTGCACGTAAGTTCTGCATGAACATATTGACTTAATAAGAAATCAGATCCCAGGTATGTAATTATTCAACTTCTTGTATTCCAGTATCACTTCTTAACTCCATGCCAAAGTTATCGGAACTGGATGGCCAGTTATTAATTTTCAAAAATGAAGAAGACAAAGACTTGTGAACTAACTTATTACTCAGTCACATAGACAAATCAAATATTCTCATCTCATTTAGTTAACTTATAATATGACTGATGAATTTCGTAAGTATCTCATTCCAGTAGGTTTAAGTATCAGCATAAGCATATTAATTAGGATTTAAACGAAACAGTCCCCATATGGACAATTTAACAAACGTAACTTTACTAATTTAGACACATGAACAAGAAATTCTTGTCAGAAATAATAATACAGGTTTTCTAAACATTTCTTAAAACCATTATTTTTGTGAACTAATCAATGCTTTGGAAGCCAAATATCCAGGAACACCCATGACACCGCCTCCAGGATGTGCTCCACTTCCACACAAATATAATCCTTGTATAGGGGTTGCGGGAAACCTTGTTCTTTGGGTAAATATTGGCCGGAGCCAGTATAGTTGGTTAAAGCTCATTGCACCGTGGAAAATATTCTGCGTAAAAGAAATATTTTAAAGCTTAACGCAAGGCAGTATGCTATGCTTGTAGTAAATTATTTATTACAAATTTACAACTTACTCCACCAGTTAAGTTAAAAGTCTTCTCCAAATCAACTGGGGTCAAAACTTCCTTCCCTACAATACTTTGTTTGAAACCAGGTGCATATTCTTCAATTACATTAAATACACGGTTAGCATAGTTCTCCTTATATTCTGGATTTTCCCATGAGCCATCCGAAGGAGAGTATGGAGTAAATTGTGTAAATAGAAGGCAAACATGGGATCCTGGTGTTGTTGTTAGTGTTGGATCTACACTCGATGGAATAACCATTTCAATCATTGGATTTTGTGATGCACTATTAGTTCGTACGCATGAAGTATATGAATCTTCAAG
Organism: Xenylla mediterranea; assembly: GCA_034700645.1. Lineage (NCBI taxonomy): Eukaryota > Metazoa > Arthropoda > Collembola > Poduromorpha > Hypogastruridae > Xenylla > Xenylla mediterranea. The sequence continues at coordinate 23,864 of JAQGCY010000063.1, read as the reverse complement.
TTCATCCATTGTTTCACAGTTTATATGAATTGAACATTTATGTAGATCTTGGATTTGATCTGGTGAAGAGTTAGGATTAGCTTGAAAGTTTGGTATTCGACTTAGAGCAACTGAAAATTAAAAAGAAAATCTCAAACTGCATCTTGATAATTCTTCAGCGCATTGATTGTATATTATTTACCGTTGATCTTTGTAACAGGGGACGTATAATCAATTGAATTTATTGACTTCACGAAATCTTCACCCAATGCATTCCTAACCGTTGGATCCTCATCCATTTTTAGCAACTTTTTGAACGTTACATGGGGAGTTGTTCCTGAAAATACAGCTTTCCTAGCACGAACTTCTTTACCACAACTTGTCTGTATTCCAATTGCAACTGAATTCTTTAGTATAATATTTGCTACTTCCATATTTGTAAAGATTTGTGCACCAAGAGCAGTAGCACTTTTAGCAATTGCATTACTAACACCACCCATCCCACCTTCTGGATAAGCCCATGCTCCAGGCTTGTCTTCAACGCCACCCATTATATGATGAAGCAAAACGTAGCCAGTTCCATGAGTCCCGGGACCAGACATTGTGCCAATTAATGCTGCAAATGTAAAATGAAATGAATGAGCAATTATCCTAAATGTAAGAAAAATAGGGTTTGGTTCTTACCATCAGTTGCTAAAGTCGCTTTTAATGGTTCCGACTCAAACCATTTGTTAAGTATATTTTTTGCAGAAGTCGTCAAGAGTTCATGAAATTCTGGTAAATTCCTCAATCCAATCTCACGAAATGCTTTAAAAATTGGTTTAAATTCGGCCAATTGAAATAAGATTGATTTAGTATTTGCAGATGGGTTTGCTGGCCTTGAGTCAATTAAATGCATTAGAGCATTAATAAATGTACTCATTTTCTTTTCATAAGCTTCATAGTTTTGTGCATCAGTTTTAGAAAATTTAGAAATTTCATCACAGGTTAGTTTCAGGTTACCAGACATTAACAGGGATCTTGAATTTTTCGGGAATTTGGACCAGAGGGATTCCCGAATCGGCGTGTAAGAATGATATGGTTCACGTAAGTAGAATTTGAGACCATGTTCCTGTAAGAAAGAATAAATAGCGTCCAGAAAGGCTGAATTGCATTAAGAATTTCATAGTCATATTCTACAACCTTAAGTTTCAAATCATTAATAATATATGGGCGTAGTAAGCTTAGTAAATATGATGCTCTGGAAAATTTAAATCCTGGAACAATTTCTTCAGTAACTGCAGCACCGCCAACAATATGTCTTTGTTCTAAAACACAAACTGAGAGTCCAGCTTTTTGGAGATACGCTGCCGAGACCAATCCATTGTGTCCTATGAAAGTCAGGCATTTATAACACTAGCATTATTATCAGTAATTATTAAGGAATTACTTTCGCTTACCTCCACCAACAATAACAACATCATATTCAGGTTTCAATTCGGACCCTACAGTGGAAATCCAACGTTTGTCTAAAGTACTTAGCTTCCTCCTGTTCTTGAAAAGCTGACCCAAAGTTAAGACTCTCATCTTTCTTACTTTTCTCCTTCTCTTCTCAGCCAAACACTCAACACTACAGAGGTTTTAGCACGTCTAGTTTAAGAAATACTATGAGATTTGTCCATGTCGTTGATTGACTTTTAACCTCACAAAAATAATCGCGATAAGATAACGCATTTTTGATGTGTAATATACCAAACCAATAGGGTTTATTAGGATTGTAAAAAATTTAAGAACAAGTCAAGAGAGATGGTGTAGTGTAATTTATGTTTTTGTAAATGTCCACACGTTTAGTTTATTAAGTGTCAACAAAACAGTGGATAGTTATACTTACGAGTCATTAAACATATACTGACTTTTAATTTGGATTGAATCTGTTTGAATTTTCAATTCATAGTAGATTTTGGTAGATCTAGATGCTTGCTTTCTTGTTCCGAAGTTTCACTAGTGGAAGAATGCTCATGTGGATGCTCTTGTTCCCAACAATATTCAAATGGATAGGATTTTTCTGGTTTCGAAAAAGTTAGTCGTTCAACATTCTTTTCATAGTCCATGATCTGGAAACAAAGATATAAACTTTGAAGAGTGTATGCTTAAACTTCGATTATTCGGTTTAGTTACTTACTTGATTTAAAATTTCAGGTCCAGAAGTCCCTTCTAACTGGTATCCCGAAACGTATGTAAACAGTGATTCAGGGGTATGAATATTTGCCAAGTGTTTCTTCCCGAAAAACTAAAAATTTCACGAATAATTAGTAATCATTGATTATATGTACTTTAGCTTTAACTCACATTGCAAATGTTAGTACAATCACGGTATAGGAACTCCAAAGCATTCGGATGGTAAGGTTCAACAGACTGACTAACATCAATGAAATAACATTTATTCTCGTGCCACAGGACGTTGTATTCTGATAAATCTCCATGTACGAGGTTGCATTTGTTGTAAAGTTGGTGCATAGCCTAAATTTACACAAGGATATTATTAACCACTTTCAGTTTAACAAATTACTAGTATGTTACAATTTATTACCTCGACAATTTGTTGATATGCACTTTTGAGCAAAACTTTCTCTTCATCGTCAACGAACTTAACTTCCTTTAACTTTGGTGCAGGTTTCCCATCTTTACCAATGAATTCTAGAATGAGAACATGCTTCTTCAATAATACAACTTTTGGACATAGGATTCCAGCTTTAGTAATTCGATGCAAGTTATGCATTTCTTTTTCAGCCCACATATGGATTACTTTACGAGGATTCTTTACACAAAACAAAAACATAACTGTTGAACATCCTTATTTCACGGCAAACAATATTGGTTTTGCTTTACCTGTTTAGAAAATCTATCCTTAAAACGATAATCATCACGAATATACTTGTCACGGGTTTTGAATTCGTTTAAAGTAGTTTTAAAGATTTTGAGAGCACATTCTTCTGGTATTTCAATTGTTTCACCGGTCTCAGTTTCCATGCTAGAATATAAATTGAGAAATGCACAAGTCTGCATCTAAGCACAATCCAATCGGAATCTAATATGTTTAGTTTACCATCCACCATCTGCATACAATATAACTGACTCTTTTCCAGTTGAAATAATGCCATAAATTTTCTTAAGTACACCATTATTGATCATCTTATAAAGGAGCAATTTGGTCTTTGGATCTACAGCCATTTCAGATGTTGACTTATCAGATTTATCATGATGACGGGTTCGTCGTTGTTCTTCGGCTTTTGAATAGGTTTTTAGGTTGTTGTATACCTAACATTTGACAACAAAAACCAATTAGTAAAGTGATAATTAAAGAGAAACATAAGGCACTTATATATTCTAACAACCTTGTTCGAAAGTTGCATATCAAATGAAGCTCCATCGCCAGTTTGTATACACGGTGGAAATTCCATAACTTTACTTGCATTCCGTCTCTGACTCATTGTTAAATCATGCTTTGTAACCATTGTGTTATTCACTCTAACATATCCACGACCAGACATGGCTGGGAAGGCTCGTTCATGAGCCTGCAAACATTAAGAAATTCCAATTAAATGCAAATTTATGGAATAAATCAAATTGTTTTAATACTTCAAAGGAGTCCCAAGCCTGGTTAGCCTTCCTATACATATCCTCATCTTCATCCTCAGAATCCGAATCGTTTCCATACTGTGGAGAAGCCATGTAATTAGAAAATGACACTGAAATTTTAGATGCCCCGTTAATCTTCTGCTCTACACGGCGTAACCCTTCATCGTGTTCCTTGTTAAATTGCATTTGGAGCATTTGGGCAATCACTTCATCATTACTACAATCCAAACCATCAGCACTGCTTAGCAGTGCAACTAAATCTACTTCCTCAATGCCAATTCCACCCTCACCAACAACATCTTTCAAGAACTTCTCTTCTTCATCATGTTGTAAACTATCAGCTAATTGTTCACTCATAATATCATTCAAACTAATTGGTTGTTTAGGAGGGGATGTTGCCCAAGGACACTTTGGTTGTGTGGATCCAATTAAAACGGCAGGAGCAGTTGGAGGGGACAACGATTCCTCCGGAGAAGCACCGAGAATAGCATCAATACCGCCAGTTGCCATACTATAAATCGATTGAATGGATAACATGAGATATGGAGAAAATAATACAGATCTAAACCAAAAGCCTACCTTTAAAATCAGTCTTTCGAATACTGCAAGTAAATAGAAAAAAATAAGATTCGATTAAAGCTATCCGTAAGCTTAGGTAAAAAAGTAGAAGTCCTGAAAAAAATCAAACAGAAAGAAGAGTTAGTTAAGAATTTTGGCAACGGTAAAATGGGTGAAGAATATCCCAAAAGCCATCTAAACCTAACTGATTCCCTAAATTCCATACATTTTAATGGGTTTTACAACAATTGATAAGTTAAGAACAAGTTTATTTTTATTCCAATACATTAATTACAAAGGTAAATACTATTTAACTGAATAACTTATAATTGATTACTTAATTAAACTATTTGTAATTGAACTGTTGCTGCTATTACTATTTGGTGTTAGTACTTGTACTCCAGATCCACTAGTGGCCCCAGCTCCAGTTAGTTGCATTCCCATTGAAGATGATGCACCAGCATTATTATTCATTGCACTAGTTGTGTCCCCAGGAGCACCCACAGGTCCAGTACTTGTACTCCCTCCTCCACCTGGAGTACTCAATTTAGTTCTTTTCTTGATATAATTTTGCCAATGGAGTAATTGTTGATCTTCAATAAACTTGGCGCATCTGCTATTTGCTAATTCCTTCCTAAATTCTGGATACTGGAGAAGATCAAGGAAGTAGAGGCACATTGGATACTTTAGAAACTTTGCATATTCTGGTTCTTTCCAATATTGGAGATACTTTAGATAATTAACAAATGCTGGATCTTTGAAGTATTCTCGTTGGGCAAGGAAATTGAGATAATTTGGATTGGCAAAACATTGAACAAATTCCAATTCAACTTGGAAACGAATTTTTGCATGGTCTTCTGGTTCTGGACGAGGTGCAGACATTTTTGCGAGGTGTTAGGTCTTCTGAAATTCCTTTGGACTTGGAGAAGCTGGTTGCTGGATAATCAAACCTTGATAAAAACATTAATGGCATTCTGTAAACTCTAGGAGTCAAATAACTACAAAGTACTACTAGAAACTAATGGCACTTTAATACAATATGACCTTTAGCGTAAAGCAAGCGCGTTTTTGAACGTGCACATGTAAGTATGTATATGGTGTAGAGATAAGTAGAAATCGATTGCTAGCTAAGATTACGGGCTGGCCGCTGGCGCTAGGGAATTCTTGAACAACTTGTCCAAGCTTAACTTACTGACTTTGACTTACCCTTTTGTCTCCAATAGTCCAATTGACACGAAAATTTGACCAACTTGGTGCAATTTCTCTGTCCTGTCCTATAGCTGGTTGGTTTGACAATTCAATGACAAATTCTGTTCCGTCCACGACCATCCGCAGCCTAGCCTAGACGCACGTAGAATCAACAAAAATCGACAATTTGTTGATTTGACTCACTTCAGAAGTCAAATGTAAAGTTTCAATTTCAAACTTTGGTCCCACTCCCAGAGAAGAAGTAAAAGTATGTCGAGCCTTGTGCTTTTATACGTATGCTCTGTCTGTCTGCCATCAGTCATCACGATAACTCATGATAACATTATAAGCTTTTAACGCAAATATCTTCAGCCTCAATGAGGATATTTGAGGAGACAAACCTCACCTGCTATACTCAATCCAACCGCACAAGGTCATGGGTTACTTTAAATAGGTCAATTTCAGATTTCACTATAACTTTCCAGATTCCGAAGTAGATTCTTTGCTCGTTTTTGCAGCATATCCTTATAGGTGTTACAACACTTTATTGTGGATCAAAGAATAATTGAAGGTAATCCATGCGTCATATCGCTCAAGTCCTTTCTGTTCTTGGTCTTCGTTTAATTAAGCCCTGGTGCAGCCCCAACCTTTTGCACTAGGACTAGACTCATCAAGATAAACTCAACCGTAACTCGTAACTCAGATCAAACCAAACTTACAATTAATATTTAATTTGCCGTATTAAAAAATAATATTAAATACAAGTTAATAATAAGTTCCATTAAATTGAGAACTTAAGCGTAAGAAAAAATAATTAAGCAGTGCCAAAGGACATTTTGCCAACTGCGTATCTGCCTGGCAGTTACAAATCCATATTTTCTTTATCTTCGTCTACGGAATCTGAGAGTTCTTCATCTTGTGCTTCGGAATCAGAGTTTTCTTCATCTTCTGCCTCGGAACCGGATTTTTGTTCATCTTCTGATTCAGAACCCGACTTTTCTTCATCTTCTGCTTCAGAACCCGACTTTTCTTCGTCTTCTGCTTCTAAACCCGACTTTTCTTCATCTTCTGCTTCGGAACCAGATTTTTCTTCACTTTCTGCTTCGGAACCAGATTTTTCTTCATCTTCTGCTTCGGAAACAGATTTTTGTTCATCTTCTACTTCCGAATCCAACTTTTCTACATCTTCTGCTTCGGAATCTGAATTTTCTTCATCTTCTGTTTTGGAATCCGACTTCTCTTTATCTTGTCTTCTGGAATTCGACATCTCCTCATCTTCTTCTTCGGAGTCCGACTTTTCTCCATTTTTGCGACGCTCCATTTTTTTCAACTCCACAGCATTGTTTCTGGCCTGCAATAACTTATCTTCGTACTCGTCTAATTTCTCCTGTGAATGATTGGGGAAAAAGAAAATCTAAATTAGAAAATTGTACTTTTATGCTGAAAAATCTTGTAATATTTTACCTTTAATTCAGGCTTAGCAGCTTCCCGAGCACTTTGTAAAATTGTTACAAAACTCTCAAATACAAGTTTATCGTCTAAATATTTCCCATAAGTGAGAAGACTTTCACGGATCTTTTTAAACATTCTTTCATTAAATGGCAGGACACTTAGACAAAATGCATTATCTTGTACTTCACGACCACGCTGTATTTTAAGACCAGCAAATCGATCCAATAATTTCTCAGCAATTCCGGTTGTTTCAGTTACTTTTTTCAAGGTTCCCAAAAGACTCCTACAAAAATAATAAGGCAACAACGTTAGTATAAAAACGAGAAGTAGAAACCAGTAACAAATCCCCAATTGTAAATTAAACTTACTTCATAATAGTCCGATACGATTCTACATTAATATCTTTACGTGCTGAGCATCTTATCACTAAATCTGGAATAACGCTATGTAACATTGTATCTTTTTCATAACATAAGCGAAGAAATTGTTTTGTAATATCACGCATTGCATGTGATTCATCAGCCAAACATATAATTGTTTCAGGCAAAATGTCTCGAAGTTTTAGGATATCCATGAGTGTGAGATATGTAATGAAATCCAGGGCTGTTTGTCGGACAAGCAGATGTTCTGACCGGAGCCTAAAATGTTAACAAATGTGGAAATGTTAAGACCAACTTCAACTTGTTTATTGTACTACATATTGTTCGATTTACTTACTCACTGATAACCAATGCATTACATTGATCCAATTGCCCTGGGTATTGTTCATTGAGAAGGAGTGTGGCTAAAATTAATTCAACTTTTTCTTCTGAAGATGGAACCGTTTCCCAAAGTTTTAAGAATGTCTGTAATAAGAACTAATTAGAAACATAATGTTCATTCTGAACGAAAAATCTGCACCTACCCTTAATCCATTTTGCAGTGCTTTAGTTCCAACTAGCATACATTTACCAAAGAGTCGAATAGTTGCTATTTTAATTTTGAGAGTACTAAGATAGTTATAATTCCGACAAACATCTTGAGAAAATTGCCTGCAAATTTTAAAATGTCATTACCATTAGCCTTAACTTAAAACATTTACAAGTCATTATTTCTTACCAGCAAAACTTTATGGCTCCACTATCAAGCAAGCCTTCCATAAATCTACGAACTTGTTCTTGTTCCTTATCATAACCAATTTGGCCAATAACTGCTTCTAACTAAAATTAAATTACAAAATTGTTTAGCTAATACTAATAAAATATTGGTTTTATATCTGACCTCATCAACTTCAGTGGTACTGGAATCAGAGCGGGATGGAGTTTGAGCAAAGGATGCAGAGGAATCGTTAGCCCTTGCCATAAATGATTTACGAACTTTTTCTTTAACACATTTCTTTGCATTACTATCTTCAATACGAGCTAGAGTTTTCCTCCGTTTGAGTTCTTTCATAATGTGGGTTCCGTGAAAGCTGGAATGACTTCCAACTAAAGCTCCAGCAAATATAATAAACCTGCGATCGAAATAAATAAATGAACATCCTGTAGTCCTATTCTTTAGTTTAGTTTAGAACCATTGTTGACTAAATCCTTACTTGTACAAAAGACTCTCTGGAATTTCATATTGGTAAATCTGAGATTGTGACTGTGAGCTTGTACTTTCACTATGACTTGAGGTAGTGGCATTGGCATGTCCATTTACACCATTTATCATAGGTGGATTTTGATAGTCAAAAAATACCAATGAATAACATTTTTCATAAAATGCTGCAAGGATTTCTGCAGGTGCCAAGCAACATTTATAAATTATACTAATACCACGTTCAATAACTTGGGCATAGTATCGATTGACACGGTCTCTTGTTGCTGGATGTAGGCCATACTCAATAAGTTCTAAGATTTTCTTAAATAAAATGTCATCTGGTTCAAGTCTAGAGGAATAAGCAATACATTAATTTAATTCTAGGTTAATTGCAAGTTAAATTAGTGTAAGGGATTGTTTACTTGATACAATTATTATCCTGCTCTGACTTATCGCGTTGGAGCAAATATGATGAAATTGCTTTAAGACCAAGTGCAGCTAATTCCATATCGGCTTTTCCACGCTCTCCAAGTGTTTCTTCAACCAAATTGTTGTAAATAGCACTGACTGATTGTTTTTGAGCCCTATATTTATCAAACAAATTATATCAAAATCAAAATATAATACGACTTAATTTTGCACTAGGGTAATTATCCACATACTCTGCACAAACTCCTAGTATATACAATGCTTGCTTCGCTTCCAATTCTCCAGCTCCTTCTTGTCGAAGAGCCACGTAGTTCCAAAGAATCTAAAATCAATGCAGGAAAACATAGTAATTGAGCCATTAAAATCAGAAATATAACTTACTTTTATTCCAGAAACGTGAAGCTTCTTTTGCAGCAGCATCTCTTCAATTAAAGCGTTGACATTGCTTCTTAGGTCTGGACCCAAGTTCTCCACCAAACGGATCAACGCATTAACAAAAGCCAAATCACTAAAAACAGTAAGAAATATTACTTTAAATGAACATAAATATATAACGCTAATTATTCAAACCTTCTACAATCTTCCTTTGCAAAAAATATGGCATTGAATGGTTCAAGCATATTTGAAATTGTTTTACGATCTGCTGTACTAACAATACGTAGGATTGAAGTTAAAATGGACTGCGGCAACGGATATTCACATGTTACAAGAGTTGAAAATAGGAGTAAAGCTTCAGATTGATCTGTACTGGTACCCCGTTCAAGTAATAGCAAACAGTTAGGAATAATTGCATTGGCTAAAACTTCACTCATTACTTCATATGCCTGAGAAAATGATCGGGTTAAATAAATATTATTACAGATTGAGGATGTTGGCCGTAATGTCTTACAGACAGCTCCATAATGAATGCACGCGTCAACCCAGTATCTGCACCCTCGAATACTTCAGAATCTAAACCATTTGGAATTTCTTCTTCTTCTGCAACTGTTATGCCCAATTCTTTTGAAAAATATAACTGGTATAGGTCATAAGTATGATTCTTAAATCCACTAAAAGAAAGCAAAGTTAATCGAGTTTTGTAAAAGAATCTTTAAGTTAAGCTTAATTATGACATTACCTGAAAATTCCTGTATCTGCAAAATTACAGACACAGCGATAAAACATTTCACATGCTTCCCATAGGCTTCCATTAAGTAAAAGTGTCCGAATGTATTCCATTGCACTGTCAGCATTCTAAATCAAATCATCTCGTTGTTAAAGTTATAAGCATCTGTTTCACATACCAAATCGCGTACATACCTCAAGTTCTGGTGGATTGGGTTGGGCCAATATAGCAATTCCCATTTTAGTTTTTGCAATTTGTTCGGTGAATTCTCTGATAACTACTCGGAGACGGATTTGGACATCCTGTACCCCTTCCAGCTTACGTGCAATAAATCCTCGCCGTTCGCGAAGAACTTTTGCACGAATCTGTTCTGGACTGTACTGTAAGTGGAAAAATTTAATTTTTTGTTAACTAACAAATACAGAAGTTAAGAATAAGGACTTACTTTTGAAACTATTGCATAAGTGGATATGATTTCACGAACAAGTGCAAAAGCATTCTTTCTTGTTGTAACAGCACAATCTATGATTCTCTCTGCTGCTTCTTCGACGAACATGACAGCTTCCTCAGGGTAAATTCCTTTACGGGAATTGGAGAAAAGGCTTGTGGTGGATTGGAGAGCCTTAAACAGCGATCAATCATTAGCAGAGATGCTTTTAAACTAAGTAATTTTTACGTTATATATTAAAATATCTTACTCGATTCCGTATTTGTGAATTAGCGTCCCTCATCATCATGAATAATACATTTAACAGTTCTTCTCTCAAAATAACTGACTGCTCTTTGGTTGTTTTCTTATCTTCTATTTCCTTGTAATTCCAGGTTAAAACTTCCACAGCGATTGATATGACTACTGAACGAAGGGTTGCATTCTGGAATTAAAAATTAGCTTAGACAGTTCTCTGTGCATATCTATTGGTTTAAAGTCTTACATCTGATTCCATAAAACTTAGTACAAACGGTAAGGAATGTTGTTTAATTTCTTCTGGAAAATTTGTTCCGATTTCTAAGAGGAATGGTGTAAAGCCTTTTTCACATTTATCTTCGTTTTCTGGTTGACGTATAATATCAAAGGCCCTTTTCATTCCTTTACGAATAACATTGATGTTACTATGTTGTTGTCGGAGTCCAGTTAGGATCATTGCAACAGACTTAGACATATCTTCAGATTCCAGGACGTTCTATGAGGAAAAAGCGAATCATCATTTGCTTGGATTTAGTGTAAAGGAGCTAAGGACTTACAAGCATCAGATTTTCAATAAGTTGATCTTCTCGATCATAATTTTTAATCAGTCCGTCAAAGTTACAAAGTAATAGATCAGTTAGATCGTGACTATGCACAAAATCTCTGCTACCAAACTTTAATGTATTAGTGAGACCCAGTAAAACCAATCTGAAAAGACAAAGCATATACCAGTTAAAACCGTATTCCATAGAAAATAAATTAGGGTTTACAGTTACTTACGTCCAAAATATTTTAGTATCTGACAATGAGCGATTCCCATACCAAAGAGTTGACAAATTCTTTTGTACGATTGGTTTCAGACTAGCCATAATTTTTTCTCTTCCTTTAATCCAAAAACGATTTTCTAAAGTTCCGCTTGGAGCTTCGGTTTTCTTGGTTCCTTTCCGCCCTTTTGTTGCAGTAGGTAAAAATGCATTTGGGTCACGGGATAAGAAACTAAACTCATCAAGTGCTTTGTAAGTCATCCAAAGAACAACACCAATTTCTAGTTGGAATTGTTTCTGTTGATCTGGGGTTAAGTCAGATACATTTGTGACACTGGAGAGTTCGTGTTTTAGATAATCAAGGGCTAGAAAAAAGAAGTTAGATTTAACCATAAGAAGCAATGACAATGATTAGAGCTAGAAATTGTCCTTACAATTTACAATTATATCAATAATTCCTTGCTTAACACTGGAATCTAGTTTATCAGCTTTTTCAATTAATGTAACAATAGGGACATATCGGTCTGAAAGGACACTGATATTACCATTTCTAATGTCAGTTCCAACTTCTACGATTCGAAAGAAAATAGATACATTAATCAGTTAGAATTTCAATCTAATACAAATAATACAATACAACATAAGGATACTTCTTACTTACGTGTAATAAAATACTTTTCTTGTCCAGCACTGACATGCTTTGTATTTACAGTTATACCAAAGTAACTAGTAAATTTTTCCATATCACGAGCATCAAAGGTCGTCATTTTGATGAGGATTTGGGGTTACAACTTACAGTAGATTAGATATGAATCTGTTGAATTGAAATGTGAATAGTTTATACTTTTATGGTTTGTTCATAAACAATACGATGAATTGGAATTGAAATTATTACATTACCTGAAAATTCCCAGATATCCAGCAGTACGTGGTAAATCCTCAACCTTCCGCAGTTGATAAAATCGCTGAAAATTACACTGACAGGACAGGACTACAAGACATTCAAGTCAAGCTGACGCTGAGAATGACCTTGATTTTGACAGACACCAACAGTTGACACTAATTGTGACTCTGACTGGTCCGGCTGAGCACTGACAGCCCTATGTCTCTATATTCTTGTGGTCGTGACCGAAGGGACATTGACTGACAAGTGACAGACAACTATGAACTGACTGACTTGAATCTGAAACTCTGGATCTGGAATCAGTATCTCATTCTCAACTCAACTCAATTTCTGTTTGTATTTGTAAATGTAAATCGAAAGAGAATTGAGAGCAGAGAGCGGGATTCGTTCGGATTCCCACATTTCTTCATTCCTTTGCGTTCCGTCTGTTAAACCAAATCTTTGAAACAATAATAATAATTATTGCTTTTCATAATTCATATCCGAAAAATCTGAAATTCCGTTTCCAATATTCCGATACTTTTTTTCGGATTTTCATTTTGGAGGTCAATGCTCAATTGTCAGTTACAAGATGAATTAACATATTTGTGGACGCCACGCATGTATCAAAAGAATGTGTGTGCATTTTTCCTCCAATAAGTATTCGGCAATCGCTTCGCTTGTAAATTCTAATAATAAAACCGTTTTAACCGGACGGTATATTTATAATACGTTCATCAATTTAGCGATTGGCAAAGGCAATTATTGATTTAGCGGGCCACATGACGTTTAATTTAGTTTTGACCACTTTTTTCCAATCCAATTACTAATTTACTATAATAGCTATGTATGTGTATGTGTCTTTTGATTTTACGAAGGCCTCGCAATCATTCCATAAAAATCCACTCCACAATCATGATTTTAAAGAATTGAATCTTTAGATCTTTGTTAGAAGAGCTAAATATGAAAGAATTAGAATTAGAAGTGAAAATCTCGATTTTTAGATTCTTGAAATGAAATCGAATAAAAAATCCACTAATGTCTTAAGTTTAACTCCTAACTTACGATCGTCCTTAAGCATCCGCATCCATGTATTTAAAAGAACAAAGCAAAGCGTTAAGTTTATTATGATAATAATATAATGCGGCGGATATGGATAATATTTTTCTTGTTCCTTTCTCATTTCACATTCACTCAGTCATTCGGCATCGGCTGCTGATTTGCTCCGAATCTCTTGTTGTGTCTGTGTCTTCTCCATCTCCAACACCTCATAACTTCACTTCACTTAATATAAAACTTGCCACTGCCAGAAACTTCATTTGGTTGGTCTTGGTTCTTTCTTGGCTCTTGTGGTTCATTGTCCTTTGTCCTTGTCATTCATGGTCAGACTGGTCCTGGAGCCAACTGTCAATGTCAATTATTAATTGGATGCTGGAGTGGTAACTGGTAAGGTAAAGCTAAGCTGAAGTTCAACAGTTCAAGGTTGGATTTTGGTGGGTCAATAATTTCACGAAGACAAAGACAAAAGCATCTGATTTCCGATACTCCGGTAAGTCAAAATTATTCCATTCAATTGTCACTTCCGTTGTAAAAATGTAATTCTAAAATCCACCAAATTGTTGCAACTTGCAGCGTCATCTCCAAGAAATTTTGACTCTCATGCATGCATAAATATTTTTGAATGAAGAGGAAACATAAGAAATCCAAGGGATTATCATCATCGCAATTGTCCTCATCATCCTCAGTCTCACCCATAACTCCAACAGCCTTATCCATATCTACTTGTTCAACAGAAAATCAATCACCAGCCAATTCTCCTACTCCTGCTACTAGAACCACTGCTGCAGCATTTTCAGCAACTAGCCATCTTAACATAAGTTATATAGGAACAAGTCATAGTACTACCAATTCTAATTCTTCAATTGATAAAAGAATCAAAGTGGACGCTAAATCCCATTTAGGAATTATCGAATATGATTGTGAAACAGATCTTACTACAGTTTGTTCGACTGCATTGGCTGCTGGGGATTCTTCACTTCATTTAAATCCATCGGAAACTAGAGAACATCTTCTAGAAACTTTGATTGATACGGGGATGGTCGCTGTGTGAGTAGTAAATTAAGATTTCGTTTAAATTTAAAATCTCTACTAAGTCTAATTTCCGTTTTTGAATGTTCTAGGATGAAAAAATATATCTCCCACCGGCTCCGATTTAGTGGGTGGACCACAACCCTAAATGAAGAATGTATTGAATATATGAAGGAAAAAGGAGTGGATAATGTTAATGTTTCGCATATGATGTGTGACCTTATTCCTTTTGCTCGAGGTGAGGCTTAACCTCCATTTTCTGAAAAGTTAAGACAATTCCTAATTTAAAATCTTTGATTTCATTAGAATTAGTGCCAACAGACGTTCGTTCTGAAATCAAAGAAATACTTAAATCTTTTGCTTTGGCCCATGTAACCGTAGATGACACATTAGATTCGTCGGAGGATTTAGAATATGAAACTAGCGACATTAATTTGCCATTTGAATACCAACCTAGGGACACAAAACCAAATCCTGGAAATGGATTAATATTTAATCAACCCTTTCCTTCACCTTCGGGAAGCCCACCTTATTCAATGCATAGTCCACCTCCACATATGTACTCTCCGCCTCATTACTGTCACAGTCCAGTTCATTCTTCTAGTGGATCTAGCAGTATTTCAAACCTGCCCCAGCATTCACCTAAAGACTCAGGTCATGGACTTGGATCACCATTTGGAGGAGTTGTACTATTGGATCGTCTTTTAGACAAGGAAATCGAACCTAAGGAGCTCCCAAACAAGGAAAAGATTGTCATTGTCATCCCGAAAGATCAGGAAAAACCAGCAGCAATCCATCGTGAACCCGCACAAGCCACAGTCACCGCTACTTCAACCGCTACTACTAGTATTCCCGAGGTCAGTCCAAAAGACCACCATCATCATCATCAACATCATGCAACCCATGTCCATACACACTCTCATCCACACCATCATATGCGAAACAAACGCTTGGACAAGGAAGAACGAGATAAAAAAGAACGTGAAGAACAACGACTCCTATATCAACAACTTAGTAAACCAACGTCACCAATTACACCGATAATTAGCGCAAGTTCTCTACGATCTGGGGATAAGAAATTGCTAATGGAAGCCGTTCAACCTATTTCAACTAAACCAGTTCCTCCAATTACACCGGCTGCATTGCTAAGTACGAGTAGCACTATCACAAGCAGTGCTTCCAATGTTGGAGTAACGAGCAGTACAATTGGAATTTCTCCAAGTAAACAAGTTAAACAGCCCAAACATATTTTAAATAGTGACAATGATGATGATGATGAGGATGACGAAGAATTACTTGATATTTAAGAAGCTGATACTAAACCCCATCCAACCATTATAATAGAATTAATCAAGGATTGTTGTTGTTATTATTATTTCCTTCATTGGCTTTATAATTCTGCCAATTATTGCTCGACATCCTATAGACTTATTTTTTAACAAAATATTAAAAATAGTAATTAACCAATTTTGAATGAAATATGAATGAAATGAACCAACAAATCTGTGATTTTTACTTTTATTTAAATTAGTATTACTAGTTTCACTCAAAAAATGTTCAAAAAAACTTAACTTGATTAGACTGTTTTTTTTTTAAGAATAGAATATCGTATCATTACTATGTATTTATTACTGTAACCGTACCTTAAAAAAATGAAATTTATGTATTCCTGATTTATCTTTAGTTAAATCTTAAATAATAAAATCAAATCTATTCTATGTATATGTATAAGTACAATTTTAGTATTTGTGGTGAGACGAAAATAAAGAAATACATTTATGTTAATATGACGAGTTGTTTTCTAAATTCTTAGCTCATATTTTACTGATTCTTACATTTATTTACATAGAATGATTTATAGTTACATTTACAATTTACATTTTACAAGTTAATTTAAAGTTACATTTACATTTTTCATTTCCAAAGTTAATTACAGTTAAAATTGCATTACATTTTACAAGTTAATTTACAGTAGTTTACATCAAAATTCTTCATATTTCCATTACTAAATTACTTCTATTTACACGAGTTGAGAGTTGAGTTCTTATAATCGATTAAAATTACGCAAACAATTAATTTTTAGTTGACAACTGACAGACAACTTTCCCTTGTAGTCTATTTAGTACATAAATGCCAAATCAATTATCATTTTCATACATTATGTTTGGCGTACTCTTCCAACCCATGTCATAAGTTTTGAGCTGATGGGTTTTGAAATCCCTTTACTTATTAAATCATCATATAAATTTCTTGTAGATAAATAATTTACAATAGTTTCATGGAGAATTTCACCACTTTCCATAAGTTCTTTTAGCTTTTTAACAGATTCTGACAATTTGATTCCCATTGCTTTAATACGGATTTGTTTTTCGATTGAGCTTGTAGTCCGAGAAGTTATTTTACCAGATAATGACTTAACTGTTGTATGATTAATTAATTTATCCCAACGATTTAGTTTTCCCTTAACATGATCGATTTGAGATACTAATTTTGAAAGTGAAAGTACTTTCTCTTCTGCGTGCTTATTTGCTGCACGTACTTGTTGTTTCAAAATGCCACATTGGTAACTTAACATTTTACGTTTTGCCTTTAAGACTTCTTCAGCTCTCTCTAATCGATGACGAAGGACCATTGCTTTCTTCACATTATTTTGATGAATTTTTACAGTTTTTGATTCATGGCCTGGTGAAAGTAATAGAAAATGATTTTACTCTGTAAATGTAAATGCTGGCATATCCTGATTCATGAATGTCAATGTTTAACTTACTGTTTTCTTTAGCAGGTTGTAAACTCTGTTTGAACATTTCATTAGAAGCTTTGGTTGTTTTTAAAACATTTTGAAGACCTTCAAGTTCCAAAAGAGATTCTTCAACTCGTGCTTCCCAACGAATTCTTTCTCCAATTAAAAGCTCTCGTTCTTTTGCTATTTTACGAACTTGATATCCAAATGATTGTTCTTCTTCAACAGCATCGCTTGATGGCCTCATTAAAAGTAACATTGATTCATACCTATGATTCATAATTTTGTTTGATTTAACTATGAATCAATTGTTCTAATATAATACTGTAATTACTATTAATACAGTCATATTTAAACATACTTTGATTTAAGTTTTTCAGCATGTTTTAAAGCTTCGTTGGTATTTACACAAATTTTAATATTAGCACTTTTCATTTGCTTCCGTAATTTCTCCAACAGGTATAAATGATGTTTAACTTCAGCTTGTCTTTCTTTAACTGCCTATAAAACGGCAAAGAAATTTTAGTTTTAAGAAAACCTAAGCATAAGAATGAATAGCAATATACTAACTCCAGCCACAGTTTCACGATGTTGTGTAATTTGAAATAATTTATCCCGATGACGTTTCATTAATTTCATAACCCTTGACTTATCCACCAATTTAAGACTATGATCAATTCGTAAATTTCGAAAGCCTTCAATAGAGTCCTTGTAAATTTTATTCAACCTACAAACAATAATCCGGAGTATTAGAAACTTGGTGAACATGATTGAAGTGTAAGAGAGTTAAAACAATAAACTTACATATCCAAATTCTTGATAACGTCATTATGAGTACTTTCTATGTACGCTTTCTCTTTCATCAACCCTTCAATTTCATGCTTGACTTGGTGTCGTTTTAAATGTAGGAAATCAACTTCTTTTGACACTGTTTTTTCCAGTTCGCTGATTGTGTCGTATTCATGGTTCCTTTTGCTAAGTACCGTCTGAAGTACTAGAAAGTTTGGATTTTCTGAACTGCCCATTGAATGGGAAATTTTTACTTCAAATGCACTAATTTCAAGGTCTAATTTATACATTTGTCCAGCCAATGATGCACACTGTATAACAAAAATAAGGCTTTAATTAAAATGAAAAATTTAAAAAGATATTACTTGGTATTTATGTGCATACATTTTCAGCATTCCTTCTTTCCTTTATCAACATATCTTTAAAATATTTCCTAAGCCTCAAAGTTTTAGTCTCAATTAAACGAATTTCCGTTTGAGTTTCATGCTTTTGATTTTCCATACTAAATTTCATTGTACGATTAAAATGTACTTGTTTTTCTTGACCTTCTATTTCCGCTTGATATTCTTCATAGATTTTATCCAATTCTCGGATACAATCTTCACGATTTAAATTTATCGACTTGATTTCATCATAACGAATTCTAACTTTTTGTACTATGAATTCTAAATCTTGAACTTTTGTGGTCCATGTATTGAGTTTGGCAAATGTTTTATCTAAATATTCTCTCTTATCTCTGATTTGTGCACACATTTGTTGAATGAAAACATTAGCTTGAGTTTTCTCAATTTCAAGAGCATTAATACGTATTCGAGCATTGTTGACACAACCATGAAGTTGAGATTTATCTTTGTCGAAGAGCATGATTTGTCGGTGTCTTTCAGCAATAGATTCATTTACTTGTTGTTTAAGATCATTTTGTGCATTTATATCTGATATAAGCTCACGTTCAATAGATCGAAGCTCATAGTAATCCTAGAATTTAGAAAAAAATATGCAAATCATAAAACCGTTTTATCTCAATGCGATGCTTCCGCTACAAGCGATTATTTGTTTTACCTCAGCCATTTGCCTCATTTCGTTATCACGACTTTTCATTACTGCAAGACTTGATTCCCAAATTCGAATTGTATCTCTTCTTTGCTTTAACATTTGGCGAAATTCACGAGTTAGACGTTCATATTGATCATTAAATTTTACAGTAGTCAATGCTCTGAATTCTAATTCTGAACTTAAATTCTTGTTAGTTCGTGACAACTCAATTACACGAGTTTCAATCTCTCTGACATGCACGTCATCCTCTGATTCAAGTTTTGAAATATCAGTAGTCACCAACATACAGCTTTCACGTTTTTTCTCATAAATCTTGATTAATTCAGAGTCGGTATGGATTGTTTTGAGAAGTTCTTCGATAATCGGTTTTCTCTTTTCGATAGTTGCCTGTAACAATTACAATGGAGTAAATATGAACTCATGTAAATCATTTAATACTTGCTTACACATAGCCGGTGTTTTCGTTCTCGAATTTCCTCAAGTTTGCTGTGTAAATCTGTTATACTTCGTTGCAATGAAGTTTCAATGTCCGTCGCTCTGCCAAAAAATACAGTTTCGGATTCCACTTCTTGACGTTTAGCTCTGATGAGGGCCTAGGTAGAAAATTAGTTTTCAAGTATATTGTTGGTATTACACTGTTGAATAAAAATTATTAGGGTTTACATGTGTAACATCAATGTCTCGATTTGTTTCAAAATAATGTTTTCGAAGTGAATTAACATGCTGAATAATATCCTCCGCATCATATCTCATCAACATCATTTTTCGCTGCTTAAGCTCAAGCTACAAGAGAAATAAAGTAAAATTACACAGTACAAAGTGCGAAGAAAGAAAGCTTCGTTCTTATAAACTTTAAGCTTTCTTTTCTTCCATTGCTCAACACTTTACCTTTTGCTCATATTTCTTCGTTTCCTTGTTTGCAAATGGGGAACCAAATCCGTTATGCCACCCACAAGTCCGTAATAAGGTTAAAAGACTGGGTTTTCCTTTCTTATCTCCAAATGTATCTGCTCCAAAGATCTTGCTACTTGCCATTTTTGGTACAGAAATATATTAGAATGATGTCCTAGGTAGCCCTAATTTATAGGTGTACAGCTTTTCCAACTTTTGAAGTATACTTTACGTCGACAAAATTAATTGAATGCTTTGATTCTTAAATCAAAGGACAAAAGAATTGAAATTCACTGGTTTAAGTACAAATTGGTTGTTTTAATTCAGATATTGTAAAATCTAACTTTTCGCTACAAGCGGTTACAACCTTAATCTTCTTCTTACTTTACACGTTTGAGAAAGACTTAGATTTATTTAGTAAAAAACTTTGGATTTTTCTTTCGAGAAATAAACAAATTATTCTACCTATTTACCATGGCAAGCAACCAATCTACTTTGTTGTGTATTCACCGCAATAAAGTCGTGATCTTTCCGAGATTCCGTATCATCTCATTATACTCAACGGTTCCCGATACACCTTGGGCTCAATAATTTGATCAGGGTTTTTTCGGATGCGGCAAGTGATTGCTGATTCTGTACTATTGAAATATTTCAGGAAATCCAAGGAAGCCTTAAGTCTTTGTTTAGAAATCATCAGCGTACCATTCAACCTTACCCTGTTACTGTTATCCATTTTCCAAAAGGCATAACAATGGTAGTACCAAAGCCAATCTTTATCACTCGTTTGCAGTGTGGAGCTCTTTCTGCAGGAATAATTAATATAGTAAAGTTATTTTTCTTCTTAAGATAAGGTAGCACAAGACTTAGGAATCTTATCACATCAATTTCTTACAATTTTAGATACTTAGTGGAATTACACTTCTTATCCTTATTGTGTGGTTGATCATTTTGACTATTCAAGATAGAGAAGTACATATCCAAGCCAGTAATAGCAATAGTAAGTCATGCAGGAAAAAAATATTTTGCCTTGGCTTCCATTGATTTCGTTTTCAAATTATTATATTTTTATTTTTTACAGTCGCTTTGGCTGTTATCTCTGTGATTTTTGTACTTATTTGCATAGCTGATTTAATTGTATCAGGGATTTTGTTATGCGGTGCAGCTAATGTAAGTTTAAATAAATAACATCCTTATGCACAAAATGTTTGTAACTTATCCGTATTTCTGTTCTATTTTGCCTTTTAGAACAATAAGCAGTATTGTTGGATTTGGTTAATCGTTGAAGCAGTTTCATTCGTCGTATATATTGTCTTATCTATTGTAGCACTTGTTCTGCAATATGGCGGTGTTCAAACATTGGAACGTTCTGACACTACTGCACTTGTCCTCAACATTTTGTTTCGAATTATCTGGATTTTGCTTGTGCTTTGGGAAATGTGGGTCGTTTACGCATACATTGACGAACTAACACGTTTAGGGGAAAATCCAGCTCAGCCTGAAATATATCCTAATTCTCCTCAAAATCCAGGAAGTTTACCTCAACCAACTGCGCCATCGGCACCAAATGAATACAAAGGCCAAGGAACTTCACCACAAGTACAACCGACTCCGAAACCAAACGAAAACAAAATTACAACAGTTTGAACAAAAACCATCTACATCTTTCAAAATTTAAAGTACTGCGAATTATTATTTGAAACAATGAAAGACACAACAAGCTAATATATCCAAAATTCCTAATTTAATTGTACAAAATAATTTTTATGATAAGTAAATCAGTTTTGTACTTAATTCTTTGGACATTGTAAAATCATCTCCATTTACCTACTTACCATGGCAATCAACAAATCTACCGCAGAGAATAACGTCGCGATCTTAACAAAATTCCAAATGATCTAATTGTTTTTCACGATTTGCATATTCCAATACACCTTGGGCTCACTAATTTTCCGTTATATTTGATCAGAGTTTTGATCGCGAATTCTACATAATCAACGCCGCCGTGTAAAATATTTCAGAAAATCCAAGCAGGTTTTAAGGCTTAGCTTAAAAATCACCAGTGTACCTTTGAACATTATTTGGAAAAAGGCTAAAATGAAAGTACCAAAGCCTTTCTGTATCACTCGTTTGCAGTGTGGAGCTCGTTGTGTAGCAATAATTAATATGGTAACGTTTTTTAAGATAAGGTACGGCAAGACTTAACAATATGAACACCGCAATTTTTTTACAATTTTAGATACTTAGTGGAATTACACTTCTTTCCTTCATTGAGTTAATCATTTTGGTTATTCAAGATGAAATGCATAAAAATAATAACAATAGTGAGTCATTTATGAAATTTTTTTGTTCATTTAACTTCTGGTTTCTCTTTGCTTTATATTCCATTTGTTTTTAATTATTCTATTTTTACAGTCTCTTTGGCAGTTATCGCTCTCATTTTCGGATTTATTGGCTTGGCTAATTTAATTGTATCAGTGATTTTGCTCTGCGGTGCAGCCAAGGTAAGTTCAAATGAACATGTTTATGCACAAAATGAATCAAACTGATGCGTATGATTATTTATCCTTCTAGAAAAATAAGCTGTATTGTTGGATTTGGTTAATCGTAGTAGCAGTTTCATTCTTACTGCATGTCCCTTTATCTATTACAGAAATTGTTTTCAAATGTGGCGATGCTAAGGGATTTGAAATTTTTGACATTATTTCACTTTTGTTTCGAATTTTCTGGATTTTGCTTGTGCTTTGGGAAATGTGGGTCGTTTACGCATTCATTGATGAATTAAACCGTTCAGGTGCAGCAGCAATATGTCCAGGCAGTTTACTAAAGAAACTACGACATCGGGCAGCAACCAAAATCACACCAGCTTGAACAAAAACCACCTACTTCAATCAAATTGAAAGTACTGTGAATGCTTATTTGAAACAATGAAAAACACAACAAGCTAATACCTGTAAAACTACCAAGTTTAATTTTGTAAAATAATTTGCATGTCAAGTAAATCAGTTTGTACTTTTTTGACCTGATAAAATCATCTCTATTTATTGATCAACTTCTTCTTACTTTACACGTTTCACAAAGACAAAGATATTTATTTCAAGGAAAGAATTTCGGCTTGTTTTTAGGAGAAATAAACAAATTATTTTACCTACTTACCATGACAATCAATCAATTTACTTTGTTGTGTAAGGGTTCACCGGAAGGAATAAAGTCGCGATCTTCCTAAGATTCCGCATAATCTCATTATTTGTATATTCAACGGTTCCCGATACACCTTGGGCTCAATAATTTGGTAAGGGTTTTTTTCCGGATGCGGCAACTGATCGCTAATTCTGTAATATTGACGCCGTCGTTTGAAATATTTGAGGAAATCCAAGGAGGCCTTAAGGCTTTGTTTAGACATCATCAGCGTACCATTCAACCTTACCCTGTTACTATTCATTTTCCAAAGAGAATAAGAATGGTAATACCAAAGCCAATCTTTATCACTCGTTTGCAGTGTGGAGCTCTTTCTGCAGGAATAATTAATATAGTAAAGTTATTTTTCTTCTTAAGATAAGGTAGCACAAGACTTAAGAATCTTATCACCGCAAGTTTATACAATTTTAGATACTTAGTGGAATTACACTTCTTATCCTCATTGTGCTGTTGATCATTTTGGCTCTTCAAGATGAAGAAGTACATATTCCAACAAATAATAACAATAGTAAGTCATTTAGGAAATTTTTTTGTTCATTTAACTTACTGTTTCGCTTTGCTTTATATTCAATTTTTTTCTAAATTATTATATTTTTACTTTTTACGCTTTGGCTGTTATCTCTGTGATTTTTATAATTATTTGCATAGCTGATTTAGTTGTATCAGTGATTTTGCTCTACGGTGCATCAAATGTAAGTTCATATTAACATTTTTATGCACAAAATGATTCAAACTTATGCGTATGTTTACTTTGCCTTCTAGAACAATAAGAAGCTTTGTTGGATTTGGTTAATCGTAGAAGCAGGTTCATTAAGTGGCTTTGCCCACTTTATGTGATCGCTTTGTCTGTCCGTCTGTCCGTCCGTCCGTCCGTCTGTCCGTCTGTG
>JAQGCY010000062.1:0-33215 GCA_034700645.1 Xenylla mediterranea | reverse complement strand
ACGGTTTATTAGAGACAGTACTAAAGCTGGTTTTAGTAATACGGTTGTACGGTTTATTTAAACTAAGTTAAACAGCCTATGAAAATAATATATTTAGACTTACACTCTGATGGTTTAGAAATTTTAGGAAGCTTTCTTTAATAAATAATAATAATTAAACTCATTACTGGCTTGCAGTTAATCAAATTCTACAACTAGACAAGTGTGACTTGTTTATCCAAATTAGATCAGGTTGTAGAATGATCTCATTACATTACAACAAATGAAACTATATTTGCAAATTTTTCTCAGCTTTTTGCTTCATTTTGCAAAACGTTTATTGTCAATCATCATGCAAAACTTTAAGCTAAAACTTGTCTTTCATTCAATACTATTGATTTTATTCTTTCCACTCGTTTCAGTTCTTCGTAACTCTCACACACTTTCTAAACAATTTTTCCGATTAGAAAAACAATATCTAGTAAAAGACGAAGAAGATGGCTTAAATGAACTTTCTTTCTCAGCTCCGGGATTATTGCATCCGAGAGCTGAGTTACCTGAGAATATTTGGTTATTACTTCGATTTAAGAAACTGAAGCTTTATATTTACCGGAAGGAAGCCTACTATGATCCAAGAACTCGCGGAGAACATACACAAGGCACTGTAAGAATATTCGTCATCGCAAACAAAAATCTCCAAAATTATAATTTTTCATGCCAATATTGGGGTAATGATGGAGTTGGAACGGAACTTATTCCAGTAAATCAGCTAATAAACCTAAATTTGAACTAATGAAGCATTTACTAATAATATACTTTTAGGCGAGTAAAACTCGGAAGCTTCTTGGGAATCCTACTGTAATTGGATACGCTACGAATTCATTTTTAATCTCATGTGAGGTCCCAGCAGGTTTAGATCCAGTGAAAGTCACATTGGTTTCTGGAAATTCCGTTTCATTGCCTATAACAAATTCATCTAATAGACAAATTCCCAAAATTAATATATTTAAATCCGACTAAAATCAAGTCCAGCCTAGAAATTTTGCAGTTTGTGTCAAAGGCCTGACGCTTCCTACTAAAGATATAAGCCTTAGAATGATCGAACGGGTGGAAATGCTGAGGCTTTTAGGGGCTGACAAAGTTACTTTTTATTTTTTAATGTTACGCAAAATGTGGAGAAAGTTCTTCGCCATTATTCAAACGAAGGATTTGTGGAATTTCTGCTAATCAATTTACCAGGAAGCCTTCCAAATCAACCAGTTGAGAGACATGAATTTATGAAGCGGTGGGTGGTAAGTGCTTCAGTTCTAAAATAAATTATGGGCATCAGTAAAGAAAAAAATATGGTAGTTCGATGGCATCTACATAGATTTCAATTTCGGACTTATCGCTTGGAATGATTGTTTGTACCGAAATTTGAACACTTATAAATACGTTGTTCCTATTTACTTCGATGAGCTCATTGTACCTACATTGCCAAACATGACAACTTGGACTGAACTCATGTCTTATTTCGAGGCCAAATATCCAGACGCAGCGGCATACAATATTTACGACAACGGATACTTCCTTGAAGGACCAAAAAGAGCCTACATTCCTGGAGTTCCAAAGTACATGCACATGCTGCAAGTGAGTTAAGAGTTTTGTTAGAGTAACTACGGTGTAAGGGACAATAAATCATTTAATAATATTTTGGTTATCCAATAGCACGTGTATTTCAAGAGGATGCCTGGTAAGCCTATTCTACCTAAAGGGTTTATGAATACGAGGAAAGCCCTTTACATAAGCACTCATGCTACAAAGCGGTGTATTGGAAATTTTTGTAGAAAGATTAAAGTTCCTTTAAAAATCGCCATCAGACCTCATTACTCCAAATGGGGAAGACTGGAAGATATAAACAATAAATACATTAGAAACAAAAATTGTACCTATTTAAAGCCTTCGTGCGGGCGTTATAAAGAAGACCACGTACTCCACCGATGGAAGAAACAGTTAATTCAAAAAGTTTTTTTTAAAGCGACAATAATAGGAATACCGCTTAACGATGCAGAATTGTGAAGATGAGACATGAATTTAAAGGCTTATCTAGGAACTACAATTTAATTAATAATACGAAATGCAATAAATTCATGAAATATTTGATTTAATTTGCGTAATTTTCTTTTGATATCTCTTATAAGTATAAATATCGCATGATTTATATACTATTGACATTTCTGCTCCTCATTATTTTAGGTACGGAAAAGTCGTTCACTGGAAAGTATTTGTCGCAATTTGTTTTGGACTGAAATTTATGCATTAAAGCAATTTTTCTTTTCAAAAATCCACCAGCCAGAAAGAAATTCCGTCTAGATAAATTGCGAACCTGGATGAATATTTATACAAAGCCATACACACAGATAACAATGTGTACCGCAAACTCGTTCGTAATTAGGTACAGTCAGTTAAAATTTTATGGAGTAACAGGGATTCTTATATTGTACCCAAATATTTACTTCGATTTGAGAAACTTATACTTATAGGAAGGAAGCATACCATGATCCAAGAACTCGCGGAGAGCATACATTAATGTATATAAATCCGATAAAAAACATTCCAAACCTAGTAATTTTGCAGTATGTGTCAAAGCCTTGGCAACTTGGACAGAACTTATGTCTTATTTCGAGGGCAAATATCCAGACGCCGCAACATACAATATTTACGACAGCCACAGCGGATACTTTCTGGAAGGACCAAAAAGAGACTACATTCCTGAAGTTCCCAAATACATGCATATGCTCCAAGTAAATATTTAATTTGAGTTGCGCAATTTTTTTTTACAAATACTTTTCGATGAAAAATATACGTGTTATTAATTTCATTGCGAAATTACTTGCTACGTCTGTCCAAACTCTTTTTATATAGCGTTTTACTTATTGAAGTATTGGATTTTAAATTATTTCCATAATTGAAATATCTGAATCGAAAGCCAAGCAGTAAAATAATGCTATGAATAATTAACGTAATAAAATAAAATAAGTATTTTTGGTTTTATTTTAAACTTACTAACCTAGAATATTTATAAGTTAAACAGTCTATAAAAATAGTTATATTTAGGACTAAACGACAATTTTTTAACAAAAAGAATCACAAAAATGTAATTTATATGATTATAAATAAGGCTATACAATATTTTCCATTTCACTTGACATCATACCTTTAGGTATCTCATCATCAACCATTAAATCCTCTGATTCGATTTGTGATAATATTCTACTGTTTTGCATTGGATTAGATCCTACATCGCTTTCGCTACCCTGTTCACTTGGACTAGTAATGTATGATTCAGTTGCTGTTTCTTCATTTGAATCAGATCTGGAATTATTAACACTTTCACTTAGATTTGGACCAATTTCTTCACGATAAGGTTCTTCTATGGAAAAGTTATTGTTTTGCATATGAAGACCACTTTGTTTCTGGTTATCTTTTATAGATTCATGCACAGGTTTCGGAGTTGACTTATTCACATTTTTTCTCCGTTTTCTTCTTAAGTTTGATGAGGATGCTTTCTCTACGCGGATGCTCTCTGATACAGAAGCATTTGTTTTAGATTTCTGCGGCTTCTTCCGCCTCCGGACAGTAACTTGATGAGCGGTCCCACTTTGACCTAGCTGAACATTACTCCAATAAAAAATTGAACCAGTGTTATTTTTTGCATCTACAATTCAAAAATAATTAGTATTTATTAAAATACATGTAGATGCACAACCATAACTTACCAGTGAAAGTAGTTTTCGATGGAGCTGCATTTGCCACATACATTGAGTAAGTAGTGAGCGGTACATTCTGGTCTTGGATTTCCACAACTTTGTTATATTTTTTAAGAGCTTTATAACGGGGTTGAGAAATTGTTTGGTGTTTACGTTGATATTTTCTGTAATTCCTATCATCCAAACTCTCGGATGAACCATAGTTTGTTGGCTTTGCTGGTTCTAAATATTTTTCATTCAAAGGCAAGTTTTGGTTTATAGAATTTTCATGGGATTTAGATCCGAAGATCTCTGACGTTTTCTCGGTCTCATAGTTTTGCAGTATATCATTTGGTATAAGCCGTGGACCTTGAGAAATGTAAGATTGATCATGGGAAACAGTTCTTGCTGAATCATCACGTCCATAGCTTTGAATTTCATCGTGTTTCTGATTAGGATAATTGGAGACTTGTGATGCTGATGCAAAAGAACGAGCCAACTCATATGCTTGGTTGTTTATTCCGTTAAATTGTGGAGGAGTCGGAGCTGAATAATCTGGTCTTTCATTCGGCACTCCAAAAGATTGTGGAAACTTTTGATCAGAATAATCTTGTCCTTGATGTTGCACCACATATGATTGCGGAAGACTTGGAACTCGATATTCTGGTTCTTGAATGGGCACCCTATAAGATTGCGGAGGCTTTGGAATTTGATAATCTTGTGTTCGATCAGGCACTCCGTAAAAATTGGGAGGATGATGATCGAGTGCTTGATGGGGCGCTCCGTACGATTGCGGAGGCTTTTGGATGTGATAATCTGAACCTTTATTGGGGACTCCATATGATTGTGGTGGTTGAGTTGGCACTCCATAGGAATGCGGTGGTTGACTCGGTACTCCATAAGATTGCGGTGGTTTACTTGGAACTCCATAGGATTGCGGTGGTTTACTTGGGACTCCGTATGATTCGGGTGGTTGGATTGGCACACCGTAAGATTCTGGTACTTTGGGTGGAAGTGGAGCGGAATATTTAGGTTTATCTGTGAATTACAAAACGTAATTCAAAATTATTAGGACTTAGGACTTGTATTTCTCAAGTTAGTATCATAGATTGCAATTTAATTACCATATCCATTTGTACGTCCAATTTGATGATCTTTGGCATTAGCGAATTCTAACAACGCATCACTTTTCTTTTGTAGGATGTTAGCAGTAGTTTGAATTACTTTGGTTTTAAGTCCGAATATTCCAGCTTTGAGTACTTTGAAACTATCTAACAATCCCAATTTAATCATTCCACCAAAATTTGGTTTGCCTGAGTATCCATTCTGAAATAAATAAAATTATATGAATTCCTTCAGTTTTTCCTAAGTACAAAAAAATACCTTGACAGGTCCATATGATTTACTTGGCTCCCCATAATTGGTTGATAGTTCTTGTGGAACTCCATAAGCAATATCCCCTGATCTACTAGACACCCCATATGAAGAAAGTATTGGACCTTTTGGGACGCCATAGGTACCTCTCGGAGATCGAATTTGATCTTCAACAGATTCATTTTGGGAACTCGAGCTACTATATAGTTCTACATTTGTTTGATTATTTGATAAGGTTGGGCCTGCAGGATTTGCATGTATGATAATAAATTTGCAGTTAATCACGGCAAGGATTAGGAGCACGGTTTGGAACATTATATTGAGCATCAGTGAATTATAAGCTTTGGCACAACAGTGTGTAAACTGCTCATTAAATTTCTAGCACATCCCACTATTGTTTTAAAAATTAAATTATCTTTATGCTTTCAGTTGGAAATTGTAGAATAGACTGAACTAATAGAAATGGACTTACTAAGACGTCGAAGGATAAAATGATTCTTAAAAATTATGAGTTATCTTATCTTATGTTTGTAAAAATTTTGAAGCGTGCAAGGTACAAACATTATTGTTTGGTTTTATCAGATCCTAATCGTACAAGACTTAACTTTGATGACAAAATTTCGTCACTCTAATTAGAATCACTCAGATGTGAAAAAAATGTAAATGTCACAGAATCTAAGCTTCAGAACCAAAGTTCTTAATGAATATGAATAATAAATTAAGTTTCCACGATTTCTCTGTCCAACAGATATGAAAAGTGGTCCCCAACACCAAGTTCAAGGACTATTATTACCATTATTAACTTAAAAGTTTCTTTATTTACAATAATATTAGGCCTGGCTGCTTGGCATATTTTAAACAATATAATACTCATTGTTGACTTTATAATTAATTAAAATAAATTAACCCCAGAAAAAATGCATAAAGTTTTAATTGGTGTATATAGGTAAATTTAGATTTAATTCTGTTCTAATCTAAGTTCAATTGTTACATAATAAAATATTGAACTTCCAAATTAAATGCTTTGCGTACTTTAACACCTTATGAGTTTATTTGCCTATTTCTGTTGTTCAAGGCTGCAAAAAATACTACGAGTACGACGTATACAAAACAAAGAATGAATCAGTTCATAGCATAAAAGTGTTTTACCAAAGAGATTATAATAATTAATTATTGTTACTTCTTTGTGTTTTACTTTTAGATCTGGGTACAGTTTTTGATGTTAATTTTGATTTCAAACATGATAACTTTAACTTTATCGTTTATCCCTGCTAAATCAATATTCAATTCAAATTGAAAGCTTTCTTTCGAAAAACGAACAAACGAGCATGCGATCATTCATACCAACCCAAGCTTAGCTTAATGTAAACTTTCTTGGACTCACTAAATCAAAAATTCTGCAAATACTCAACATTATCGAAGATCTTTCTTTATGCTTCATTCTAATGAATTAATTTCCTTAATAATTACAAATATATAAATAACCATCCTAGATAAGATTAGGCATGAAATTAGAAGAATTTTTAAAACTAGCTCAAAAATACTTTGACGAGACTCTTCACAGGAATCTCTTGTCTCTGCCAAACATTCACCGAGACCTTCCCAAATTGAGTAAAATAACTTGAAATATGCAGCTTCATTTTACTTATTTTGGCAATGATTTATTTCAAAATTGAGTTAATACATAAATTCCCAGTTTGAAATCCAATTTAAATATTAATATACAGTTTTCTTAGGTTGAGATTAATATGATTGAGTTTAAAAAGAGTTTCCAAGCTTTATTTAAGCCCTCTTTTTAAAATTGCTTGTTGTTTTACTCTTTGACCTTTGGTTTTGATTTCCAGTCTTCCAGGAACATAGCTATCGGGCAAGTCATCATCATCTCCTAAATACCAAGTTATTGGTTGGATTAAATGCAATTACTAAAATAAATCTTGGATGATTAAGTGACAGTGAATACCTTCAGATTCTGAAATTTCTGCTTGCCCATAACCAGCACGGATAAGTCGTAGAGGAACTGGAGGTAGTTTGGGATGTTTACGGCGTTCTTTTTCCTTCTTCACAAACAAAGATTGCAAATGCTCAACATCTCGAATTATTCTTCTAGTTTTAGAATAAAGATTCCTAAGATGATACTTGAGATCTGCACTTCGATGTTTCTTTAGGGTGTTTCCATCATCAAAACGAGCAAGGGTACCAAGAACTCCCAATCTTAAATTGATCATAACATCCCCATATTCTTCTATTTTGGAGTTAGTCTTAACAAGTTGTTTTTCAACAGTTCCTAGTGCATGTTGAAATGCTATTTGGCGTTTCCGATATCTAAATAAAGTAAATAACTGCAGTTGTATTTTGTTAAAATTAAATTAGTTGCTACAAATATACGCACTGTTCCTCTTGCTTTGCACCCATGTACTTAAAGTTGCATAAAAGAAGATTTAAATAGTTGTTCTGCTTCACCAAATCATCACGAATACCAACTTTCACTACTTTTGATTGCTTTAAATTCCTGCCTAGTTGTTTTGTTTTTTGATGGCTACATAATTAATAGAAAATTCATTTAATATTAAGAAATACTCAGTAGATACATAACTAGAAAATAAGTTAATTGACATACCGGGTTGGAATTTCTGTTAAATCTTGAACTCTCATAGTTCGTACAATATTTTGTACTCTTTCCTCATATGAAACTAATTCGATTCGTGTTTTCCGTAATAAGTCAATAGTGTTCCCGATATCATGCTGAACGTCTTCATCGTCGTGTCCATAATTTGTAGTTTTAAGTTGTGGCTTGATTGCATGATTCTCGGCCAAAACCTATCAACATAAATTAATATTTTGTACTTAAAAATAATTGATTTTGATAACTTTCAATACCTTTTCTACATTCTTTCTCATTTTTGTCATTTGTTGACGTCTAACTTTACGATTTTCGGATGCTTCAATTTCAGTTAAAACCAAGTTTTTATAAGTGTCTTCGCGAAACTACAAATAAAAAAAAAGAGAATTTTTCTTTGACATAATGAATTATTAAAGCTTTTTAATAAAATTACTGTGTTGGCTTCATTGAGCATTTGATTCAAGCTCTGCAACTCAAACTTATGAACACGGAATTGATTTTCGAGCATCCGAATATTGGGCATATATTTTACTTTCTCCTCTTTAAGAACAGTTTTGATATCACGGTATTTAATATTCAAGATGAAAGCAGTCTCTCGCTTAACTGAAATTTTAATAAAGTTGCAAAAGTTAATTTATCGCGTTTTAAACCGAATTTCCTTATCTTACTTCGAATATTCTCAATAACATTTTCTATTTTGTGGAACTTGTCGAATGCTATGATCTCCCAAGGTATTGTGCCAGGCCTAAAAATTAACAAAGTATTCATATAAAGTCTAACATCAGTTACAAATTACAGTTTATCACCAAAAACTACCTGGGCCATTTTTCCATCATAACTATTTGATGTTCGGCTTCTTGTAATTTCATTCGTTTCTTCTGGAGAGTATCAAGCAAAGCATTGAAAATTTTATTTCGATCATACAGTTTGTCGTCCAACCAAGGAATAGCTCGCTAAATAACTCAGAGTTACATTACATTTATTAATTTAGAAAAACAGTAAAAAGATTACTTACAACTGGAGCTTGCTCATTCATTGCCAGTCGGAACTCGTTTTCAATTCGTAAAACATTTTGAACAGCTTGGCTTTCTATAAACAGATATTAAGATGCAGTTAAGGGAGCAGAATTCTATTTTGGAGGTTAAACGTATATACGTTACCTGAATTTATTCCAGCAATTAAGTTCGAACGCAACTCCCTGGTTTCAAAATAAAGCTCTCGTAAAATACTTGACGCTCCGAGTCTTGATTCCTCAAATGTTTCTGTTAATACTCGAGTATATTTCTCTGCGGAAAATAATATCATAATTAACATCACTTTGAACATTAACGTATCATTAAGATGTACCATTCTACCTTTGAGTCCAATTTTTGTCCGTAAGTTTTCGATTTGATCTTGTATTGTTAAATGCTCCTCCAGAACTTCCTCGCGTGGTTGTGGTTTTTTTGGTTTGGAAATCAAACGACCATGGGTTGATACAACTTTGTGCATAAGCATTTTGGCCAGTTACAATAAAATAAAACAATGGATATGTACAGAATCAAAATTAGGCTGGACTACTAGAGGAAAATCTAGAAAATGAGTTGTGAATGAAATTGACAAATGAAATCATCCAGTAAACCAGTGATTAAAAATCAACAAGAAAGCTGTTGAAACTTTCGACCATGGCAACTAAAAATACCTTACTTTTGGTCTATTCGGGATTAGTTAAACAAACAAACATGAATGCTATATATAAATTGAGTCCTCTTTTCGTCGTGTCCGGATAAATTCCATAAATAATCGGTATGGACCCAATTAGTCTCCAAAGTTCAAACTGGTCATTTTTGGAATTATTAGTTGTGATTGAAAGAATTATTGTGAATCGGCAATCTTCTGAGTGAATATTTGAATATGAATATTAATGAAATTAAGATTTCAAACCCAATTGACTGTGAATTTAGCAAATCAAAAGGGAAGCAAAAATGTGAACAGTGGGCAAACCCTACTGAATTTTTACTATCATGCGTCAGTTGGGATGGAAAATTTCTACCGATTTCGATTAAAATGTTAGGGGAGCATTTTTGGTACCGTATTAGCATATTGTAGTTTTGTTTTTGATTGAAAAGCCAATTTATTGTTTAATTTTCGCATTGCAATTGCATGTAATAATATAAATAAGGCATATATTAGTGAATTAAATCTACAAATACAATACAACCTATCCTACTGAATTCAGAATTGAAAATGTTGCATAAAAAATGACACCTTTCGTCCTGGACCTGAAGGCTGGACCATGGAGTGAAAATTGAGAGTACAAAGCTTCAGCATAATCGATGTACGTACAAATGATGCTGTTTGTGATGTAAAGAATTTTTTTGATATTGGCCCATTGAAACTGAATAAGAGAAACTATCGACTCAAAGTCAAAGTCAAATCAAAAGTCTGGAGCTGGAACTGGAGTCTGGAGAGGGAATTTAATCTCATTCGTCTGGCTGGACTGGAATAGAACTTGACTCATAATTTCATGAACTCACAAGTCACAATTCAGTCTTTCCATAATCGGCTATTACATCGGACTTGGACAATTTAGCTCCAGCTCCAGGTGTAACAAACTACAAATAAAGGTGAGTGTGAACATCATATCAGTTTTGATAAGAACCCGATCTAGATAATTCTCAAGTTTTGATTGTAAGAATTGAAGCTATTAACTACTCTTATTGCAGGTTTTGACTTTTGAAGTTCTCATCAAAATTACAGGTTAACCGTATTGGAAATGGCTGACTTGCAATTCCTTTATCCAGAAATTCAACCACATATTACAGGACACCTTAAGGTTTCTGAACTTCATTCCGTTTACTACGAAGTATCTGGGAATAAAGATGGTTTGCCTGTAGTTTTTGTTCATGGGTAAGTTAATTACACGAAACTGAAATAAATTGCTTTATTGAACTGGATTTATTATTGATAGTGGACCTGGTGGTGGGACAAGTCCCCGTGATCGAAGATATTTCGATCCAGCCAAGTACAAGATTGTACTCTTTGATCAACGCGGAGCTGGACTTTCTACTCCATGTTTTTCTTTGGAAGAAAATACTACATGGGACTTGGTTGCAGATATGGAAAAAATACGGTGCCATAATTAAATAACTTTTATATTTTTTTACTCAACCTAATAGTGATTTGTTTTAGGGAGACTTTGGCTATCGATCGATGGGTAGTTTTTGGAGGAAGTTGGGGCAGCACATTGGGCTTAGTCTATGCTGAAACTCATCCTGATAGAGTGCTTGCCTTGATTTTACGTGGAATTTTCACCCTTCGGCCTAAGGAACTAAAATGGTTCTATCAAGAAGGAGCATCACACATTTACCCAGACTTATGGGAAGACTTTGTTGCCCCTATTCCAGAAGCAGAAAGGGATGATTTTATTGGTGCTTATTATAAACGATTAACTGGTACTAATGAAGAAGAAAAAATTAAAGCAGCAATGGCATGGACTAAATGGGAAATGGCCACAGCTCAACTTCACATTAACCCTGAAAATGTGAAAAAGGCACAGAATGATGTGTTTTCCCTTGCATTTGCAAGAATCGAAGCGCATTACTTTATCAATGGTGGATTTTTCAAAAGCCCTACTCATGTACTTGATAATGTTGGTATTATTCGTGATGCTGAGATTCCAGTTACAATCGTACAGGGACGTTATGACATGTGTTGTCCAGTTCAAACAGCGTTTGACCTCTATAAAGCCTTACCAAAAGCAGAGTTTTATATTATACAAGATGCTGGACATTCCGCAAAAGAGATTGGAATTACACAAAAATTGATTGAAGCTTGTGATAAGTATGCTCAATTACAAAAATAACCTAGAGTAACATTTTGAAAATCTCTACATTTTAATCATCAGTTAAACAATAAAAAAACCTTGATGTGAATTTGTATCCGGGCAGAGTAGACTAGGTAAAAAAAATCCTTTCATTGATCGCAATTCGGATCTTCTTCAAGCTTTAACCCAGATTGATAGACAACAAAATAATAAAACGCACAATATTATGATTTATGACAATTTAGATTTCATCTTTTCTAATCGCATCTAAATTGTAACCCACAATATTATTGATTTTGTTTTCTTGTATAGCATCCAAAGTCACTTTTTCCTTTACTTCTTCCGCTAATTTAGTCACTTCTGCAAACCCAGTGTCATTGATGTACTGAACACATGCCTAAAATCAGTTCAACAAATGAACAATTATAATTTTCAGTGGCAACAAAAGGCATTAGCCTATGCTTACCAAGCACAAAGCTCCTCGATCTAGTTCAATTCCATAATTCAAAAGGAGTGTAAGAGATTCAATGCTTGGTACACCCAAAACTTCCTGGGGAGCACTGATTAATTTCTTTAGGATTTCAAACCCACTCTCTCCATTTCCAGATCTGACATACACTGTTATTAAATTCCCGAGCATAGGGCCAGTCCAATATATTCGTTTTGGCTTTTCGGGATCCTGGGTTTCGATAATTTCCCAAATGTTGTTGCCGATAGAGTAAAATGATTCCCATAACTTGGAAGTCTCAGTTGAAGACTCTGGTTCCTGCATTGAGGCCATAATGTGGAGAACAAGGCTAACAAGATTTTCACGGAAAGTTTGATCAAATATTATCATGTCAGACCAAATTTGAGGCAGAAACTTGTACGCTTGATTGATTTCTAACGATTTCAAGATTTCCTAAAATAGCATACGGTTTTTTGATTTTTAAAATTCTATACTTGGATCTAATTCATAATAAATTCTGTAATTAATTTGGCATACCTCAACCACAGCAGGTTCTGGAGTATAAATATTAGGAACGATTTTGTTATAATAGTCCATAAAAGCATCAAATGGTTCATAATGACATCGAAGAATCATATAGTGCCGGCTGTTATTCAAAAATATGGGAAGTCAATTTTGAAATTCTAACTATTCGGATATTTCAGTTCTACACTTACTAATACGCTGATTCCCTGTAAGAATCTCCAACAAGATTATAATTATTTCCAACATGAAGTAGTCTATCTAATCGATTTGCAAGCTCCAAATCTTGTAAATGGTTTCTGCATACATCCATCGCGGTAACAAAAAAATGTAAGTCTTTCTTATCTTGAATACATTGCTCTTTCCCTTCCAATTCATTAAGAATGTCCACAAGTATTGTACTTGTTGGTCCACCTAAATTAATTAAAGCTAGTGACTTTGCTGGTAACTTTAGAAGTTTTTATAAACTTACGTTCTTTACAAAACATGTTGAGCAATTGATAATAGGTGCACAAGGATGGCCCAATACCTAACCGTCTAAACTCTGAAATCGTTGACAAGGCTAATCCCTTTGCCTCACGAATATTACCAATTCCATTGAGACACTCAAGAATAGAATTCATTGTACTAATGTTGGGTTGTAAGCCTTGATTGACAATTTCATGCAAAAGTTCCTGGTAAGAAAAACAAAATAATAGTTTTTTTTACTATGCCAAATTTCCATCAACCAGGTAAAAAGAAACATTCGTAACCAGGTCAAGATGTGTACTTGGCATTTAATAACTTACCTCAATAAGTTGCCACCTCATTTGTGAACCTTCTTTGGTATAATTTACAATACGAATTAGTGTATTAAATGCCTCAATGTCGAGCTCAATCCCAGACGATATTGCATCATGATACGCTGCCCATGCTTTCTCAACCTAGCAGCAAATATAAATATTGTTAATCCAAAAATACAATTAAAGGAACCAACGAGGACTTCAATTTCATACCTGCATATATCTACCCCTTCCACAAATGATAGCGGAATAAGCCCTACTATCATGTGGCTCTAACTTCTTGAAAATTGATTCCGCTAAGCCATTATCTCTGTAATTGTAAATAATTTGAATTTTGAATGAGGAATCTCTACCAATTATGTAATCAATTTAGCATGAATGAGTTAGTCGACATACTTCCATGTATTCTTTCTGCCATCTTTCCCTTTCCCTATACTGCTGTACCATCTTTCTTCGATCCATTCCTCGTCGATTTGCTCCGTTTCATTGTAGTAAGCCATGAGCTCAAGGAGAGATTGAAGTGTATCTCGAGATAATTCCACATTTCGATCTTGGAGGAGACTGTAGACTGTGATCGAATCCAAGACATTTCCTTCTGAGATAAGGGACTGGAGTGTAGCCTCTGTTAGATTCGGAGTGTCTTCATTGAAAACAGGATTTGGAAGGAAGGCCTAACAATAAGAATAGAAACTGGACGTGTTGGTTTAGTTTGATGTTTGGTTTTATTGTTACCTGGATTGGTGGTTGAGCGTCTTCATGGTTGAAGAGTTCAGCGTGTTGATTAAGAATCCAGTTAGCAGCCTTACGTCCAGATTCTTTGGATAATGCAAAGCTCCGCTTAGTGAGATTAGAACTAGGGATTAAGTAAGGGTCATCATGGTATCTATATTGTGGGGCAGTGTAATCCCTTCCGACAGTGCTCTCCAATGCCTAGAAAGAACAATTCAAAATCAAAACAGATCCAAGTAAATTGAGTAAGGAATTCATAGTAATTCATACCTTGAGTAGATCTGTGGGACTTCTCTTAATTTCTGGTTGAATTTGTATAGTAACATTGGGACTTTGATGTGTGACTGTTGTTTGATTAGTTGCAGTTAAGGTAGTTGCATTCCTAAAGAACAAATTTTGGAGCAGAGTTTTTGAACTATGGGCACGGGCTATTGGGACACGGACACGGGACAGTGACTGAGTGAATGATGACATCCTTTCCCTTTATCCCAATTGAATAATTGGAAGCCCAAAATACAACGATCAATAGCCAATTAGTGCTTTATTTTTTGGTTTAGTTTGGGCTTGATTAGTTGATTAGTTAGCCGAAGGAATATACTCACTGACACATGTTGTACGAGTTTGGCGGTATGAAAACAAAAGTTCCAGACAGTAATATACTGGAAATCTGGAATCTTAGTCAATGTTCCAGAGTTTGATATGCCCGTTTCCTAAATACATACATCTGTTCATGTTATGAAAATGCATTTTTCAAAACTTTTGCATTTGACCTTTTGATTGATTAATTTTATCATATCATTACGGCCAGAATCAGGTAGAGGTGGAAAGGAAGCTTAGAGCAATAAGTAAGCAGGTAAAAATCGATGAAGCCTTCGCCTACTATTGTTATTAGAATTTGAAACAAAATTCTAAAAATCCTCGCTAAAAAAATATTTTTGCCATTTCATTTTCTGTGCAAAAGTAATTAGCAAAGCATGTCTACCAACATGTAAAAATCTGGAAAAGATGTGGAAACCTGGAAATTTTTGCCGAGCTGGAAATTTTGAACCTATTTGCAGTAGAATCGGGAAAACGGGAAGAAAAATCGGGAAAATGGTTTCCGGGAAGAAAACATTTTTTCCAGCCATCTGTGAATCAAAATTTACAATTTACCGATTGCAAAATTTAGGCACAACATGTAAACCCATAATACTAGCAAAATTATAATTAAACGATCAAGCCATGTGTCTTTTTTCATTTTCTTCTCCATATTCATTAATTGCGTTTACCTGGACGTACACATACATAACCAAGAATAATATCAATATGCTTTACACAATGATTAAATGAATCATGTATTTGGTTTTATTTAATATGATTAGAAACTAGAAACCAAAAGCATTAAAAATGATGTTGCGAATACAACTATCTGTCTTAGGAGCATTGAAATTGATTATTGATGACTATGACTGATCCCACAACTCAAGCACTTGGAATCAATTATCTCATTCTCACTTATATGTATGTATGCGATAAAGCTCCTGCTCAATTATTTGTAACATAAATATTTATGTTATTTCAAATAGTTAAATGACAGTACAAGGTAAAACCTTCAAGTGGAAAATAAATTATTACACTACTGCACTAAGTTTTAAACATAAACTGCTGGTACTAGAACTAGTACACTACGGAATACATTGTAATTGTAATACAGTTAGAAATTATAATTAACCTGATCCTGAAATCATAAATCATTTTCAGTTCATTTGCAAGCAGCAAACATTTAATGTGCCTAAGCTTAGCAAAACATTTTTCTCATCTTTCAGGAACCCATAATTGCTAAAATTTTAATGTGACGAGTTTTAGTACAAGATTAGAAGTTAAATAAGTTGGTTAATAATTAGTAATATGAGTGATGTTTCGGCATCTACAATCTACATATTTGATATTGTTGTTGTTTCAAACTTTTAAAGGAAAATTACTATTCTTCCATGCTTTCTCCCAACATTTGGAAGAAAGGGGAAAGTGTTCGAGTCCTTCCGTTTCCATATTTCATATATTCTTATAAAAGCATTATAGTCCCGCACATGTACATACAA
The DNA here is from genome assembly GCA_034700645.1 of Xenylla mediterranea. Taxonomy (NCBI): domain Eukaryota; kingdom Metazoa; phylum Arthropoda; class Collembola; order Poduromorpha; family Hypogastruridae; genus Xenylla; species Xenylla mediterranea. The sequence goes on along the minus strand of JAQGCY010000062.1, from coordinate 17,150 downwards.
TTCGGCTTTCTACTAGGAGAAAGTACTTTTGTAAATCCTTTATAATTTCAATTAACAGAGTATAAAATGGGTTTAAATGTAATTGGAGAAACTGAAGCTGGACATTTGATTATTCTTCAAGGAACAGAGATATTTATATTAAATCCAAAAGACACAGAGTTAAAATTGCAATTGTTTTTAAAGTGTTCACTTTCACCCAAGTGCAGAATTTTACAAGCAAGTATTCAAGATTTATTCCAAACCGATAAATCTAGTACCTGCAGAACGCAATTTTTGATTAGTATTGTATACGTTGAAGATTTCTTGTACAATGCAAAACTATTTTTGATTGAGAAATACAGTCCCTCAGCTTCTTCCCTTTCTCCGCAAAATGTCGCTTCAATTGTAATCCTGGAAGAGCTGCAGCTTGTTAAAGATCAATCCGGTGCATTAAGGGTGCATATTGTTCCAGCTAAAATATGTGAAGTGGATACCAATGAAAGCGATGGTTACTGCACCCTCAGGAATCACGTACAAGTATTGGCTTTAAGTCTGGAACAATGTAAACATAAATATATTCTAAATATTCGATGTAGTCTTTAGTAAATTCAAATACATGTTTCAGGTATAACAGTTTACATGATAGAAACGCTTATAAACTCAGAAAATAGAAAGATTGAAATATTAAAATCGGAATGCATCCCAAAATCCTTTTACTGGGCTCAATGGATTACGACGCATAAATGCTTAGCATTTGCTCATACAACAAAAAGTAATGATGAATTTGGAAGTTCTACGAAGAAATTAATTTCAATATTCCAGTTTCATCAAAACTACCCAAGAGAGACAGTTGTAAGTAGATTTATATACCACATAATGAACTTGAATTTTTGTGGTGATTAATAATTAGACTGTCATTTAACCGTCAGCGGAGATGATAATTAATTTACATTTTATTTACTACAGCTCAATATGCCTCTTGATAATAAGATTCTTGCATCGCACGTGCCAGTAAAAATTTTCAATAACACAAATATTTTCAGCGAATCCAATCCTCCATATCAACTACTTGTCCACCCCACGGGTGTTGTTATTTTAGTGCAAATATTACCACCGGAAAATGTAAATGATTCCAGCATCACTTATAAATTCAATTTACTACATCATGACACAACTATAACTATTAAAGTTGTAAGTCCTGAATGGACTCAAACTAAAAGTGTGTATCTCACGCTAATTAATAATGGACAATATTTGGCAGTTTTGGGCTCACCAAAATTTTTGCATTTGTTGGATATTGGGACCCTTCATGAGCCAAGTCATCACATTCTGCTAGATTTGACGCCAGATAACGTTCCAGTGGGTCCCGTAATAGCACTTCATTCAGATAAATCAAAACTTATATTTACATACCATAGCTTGAAACAAAGTTCACTCGAAATTAATTCTACTTTGTTGGTTCCTAATTATAAATCCTCGAATGAGCTCTATTTAAAACTAGGAATATTACATTATTTGCTAATTCAATTGGCTGATATGAACTGTGTCAAGAAGGTATTCAAGTTTCTTAATCGGAAATCGGCAATGAATTCAAGAATTTTTTCTTTTGATTATAGCTGATTTATGAATCAAGCTCGGATCTTCAAGATTTACATTTGACCGAATTATATCAAGAATTTATTTTAGCAAATACATTTTGTTTCACAAGAAAACTGCTTATGCAAAATTTGGACTCATTTCTTCATTATCTTCCTTATTCCAACTATACTCAGGTTCTACAGAACCACTCAAGCGTAAGTAACTTCAACTTAATTTTGGAAGAATTTAATTTGCTAATGAATGTTTGGCTCCACAGCGAGCATATTGCATAAACTTGCACAAGAATAAGACTCAAGTTGCAACAATGCTTCTTTCACCAAATCAACGGATTATACCTACTAATGTAGTCGATTTATGGACTTCACTTTGGGAAATCAATAAACTTATTTCAGAGTCCCATCGATTCAATTCAAAAAATATTGCAGAAAAATTAATGGTTTCTTTCCAATGTTATAAGGTAAAGTCGTTTAAATTATACCTGCAATTTTGGTCTTAATGCATTGGTTTGTTTTAAACTTAATTAGCCCGAAACATTATCCAGAGTTACAACTCCTATGTCTCCCTCCTCTCCAATGGTATGTCAGTCACTCGGGGACATTGCTGCATTATTTGGACGAAGGCAAGAGCTTCAATTACCATTCACAGAACATGAATCATGTACCGCAAACCGACAGGAATATATTTATACTGTTGTAAGTGACAAATGGCTTAAATTCCTTGACATATATTAACTTTCACTTTGGCCTTTCACTAACGCTTCTTCTTTCTTTAACCTTTCTCTCTAAAGAATCTACGTGAGTTAAGCACACATCTCCTTAAAGAGAGAAAACATTGGCCAATACACTGTCAAACTGTTGCTGGAAAATATATGAACTCACTCGTTGACTCGGCTCGTTTACTCCTACACATTATTTGTTTGAAATACTTTCCACCTACTAGAAATAGAGACAAGGGATTTCCGTTAATGTAATTACTTAATTCTTTCCCTATATTTGATGTTCTATTTGTAATTTGTCTTTCTGCTTTTACTTATCTTCAACTTTCTTCATTCTTTACAAATAGTGACTCCCTTTCACCAGAATCTCAACTTAAGCTCTTTCTCCTATTTGAGCATTATACTTTGGGCTTGGGAAATCTTGCTGTACCTTTACCACAAGGATTTACACCGTTTTTTGCATATTTAGGATATAGAACCTTACCATATTCAAAGTTTTTATGGAATGTAAGGACAGGTATATTTGACTTGCAAATTGACTTGGTCAAAGTAATTATCGCAGGTAAAAAGAGAGTAATGAACATAAATAATCCTTTTTAACATTATCTTTCTAATCTATTCAGATTTAAAGAACTCATCAGAGGATTTTGAAACAAAGCAATTACAGCTTTTGTGCTTACTGCCAAAATCACGCTCAAGTAGAATTTTAAATACTTGGTCAGATCATAGAGGGGTTATTGTTCGTGCCAGGCAGCATGCTCATGATTTATTGACTGGAGTTCGAATTTCCAGAAGAATGGGGCGAAACCAAATGCAAAATTCCAGGATTGACACAACTAAATGTACATTTACCTATCCTACTCTTAAAACCTAAAACATAAAACCAATACACTAAACAAAAATTTGCTTTAGTTTTAGATAGCAAAAAAACTACTGGACTAGCTTCACTGGATACATTTTTGAAATTAATTACAGCTAAAGGTGACTTACAAAAAAATATTAGGTCATAAAAGAAAGTTATCTTCAAATTTTATTTTACTGTTTTTAGCTTCGGAGTGTGAAATTGATGTAGGTCTTTTAACTGAGGCTACAATGCTTTCCTTAAGTGTATCGGACAGTAACAATACTCAGGATCAGGATGAAAAGTCAGAAAAATCCAAGAAGTACTGATTAATTTCTTTATAATAAAATGCTCATTGAATTGATGAATTGATCAAATTTTGCTCTACAAAATGCGACTCCTATGCAATAAGAAAATATATTTACAACATTAAATGCAAAAGATTAAATAAGTCAAACAAATCGATTCAGTGGAAAATAAAAAATTCTGAATGCTAAAAATGCTTATAATTGTTTAAAAACATTCATCCAAGTTATATTTTACATTTATTATTTCGATGCAATTTCAGAAGATTTCGATGACATTTATGTGTTGAGCATAACATTTTTCATAATCTAATGCTATTCAAATTCAAAATTTAATTCAAAAGAAAACAACTGATAAACTTCAAGCGGATGTACTTATGCTACGAAACCAATCAATAAAACAAAATTAATTATATGTAAAAAGCTAATTAGCCATTAGCGTCATCTCCAAAATCAAAGCAAGCATTCTGTCTTCAATCGTCATGCATCAATGACGCATCAAGTGCAAAACAACAGAATTTAATTTTACGATTATTAGTGTTCTTAAAACTAGGTCTGGCTATGCTTAAGCATATAACAATAGAACTAAATGATGGCAACAATTAACAAACTTTATAGACAGCGATTAACAATTAGCAGGTATGTAGAAGTGTAGAATAAGAATGCGAAGTATTTTAGTTGTTATTTTATTTTAGAAGCCCAGAGAAGAGAAGAGAGAGAATGTTTGTGCATGCAGTTGCAGTTTGTACATGGTAGATGGTAAAAAACGTAATTTGAGCAAAGTCCAACCCAACATTTGAGCTCAGCTGCTTAATTTTTTAATTCTTATTGTGCTTTTACTTTCATTATAATAATTAGAAGTTAATTATTAAGCATGAGCACAGGTCAAGGAAAACTCAATTGCCAAAAACATACATCTTCTAGAAATTAAACCTTGATTAGATTACAAGTACGGGTACTTAAGTACATGTATTTTAGAGCCTACGTCTAAGTTATCTCAGTTCTGCAATTGTAAATAGAGGAGAATAGTCAATTAATTTGCCATTTGGAAGTAGTCCTCAGTTCCAGTCACCAGTCTGCTCTCATATCCCTTCCTGACACTCTTGTCACCCACTGTCACCCTAAGATCCAAAATCTGGACACCAAAGGCCAAAATACAATACACCCCTACCGCCTACGCTTACCCCCCAATGATTGTGGAATCCACCAAATCAAACTTTCATGACAACTGAAAATAGATAGACATACGATGACATTCCTCTAGTGAATACAGAAATGAATTGAACAATTGTCAACTTCTTGCTTTAGTCAATCAAATGCTGTTCAACTACTTCAACTAAACGGTCTTAAAGTTTAACTTGATCCAATTTTCATCGGAAATGGATATGTCAGGAATGGACCATGATTCCTCCCAAGGTATTTTAACATTTTTAGCTCTTAATGTCATTTCTATAGTTTTGAACCGTTGATTTGATGTTATTTGTTTGTAATTTAGATATTTGCAGGGTCTGTCGCTGTGAAGCCACGCCAGATCGTCAACTCTTCTACCCTTGTGTTTGTACTGGAAGTATTAAATACATTCATCAAGACTGTTTAACCCAATGGCTTCGTTATAGTAGAAAAGAATACTGTGAATTATGTAATCATCGATTTTCATTTACTCCGAGTAAGCAGAGTGAGCATTACATGATAAATTCGATTTCTACATGTCACTTTGTTTGTTGTTTGTATTGTTTTAGTCTATGCTCCAGACATGCCAAAAAGATTACCAATTCGTGACCTAATTTATGGACTTTTATCCAGTGTTGGCACAGCCTTTCGATTTTGGTTTCATTATACACTTGTTGCGTTTGCCTGGTTGGGGATAGTCCCACTGTCAGCATGTCGAATTCACCGGAGCCTATTTACTGGATCTGTATCTTCTATACTGTCGCTACCTTTGGATCTTTTATCTACGTAAGATACATATATTCGAATTTGCCTGAGACGTTTATATATGTTTTGTAATTTGTTAATTTGTAATCTTATTTATAGGGAAAATATTGTTATGGACATTTTTCATGGGTGTGTTGTAGTTATGTGTGCACTCTCAGTCTTTATAAGTCTGATTTGGCTAAGAGAACATATAATGCAGGGAGGTGGGCCTGAATGGTTAATGGACGCACCAGCGGTATGAAAACAAAATTTTGATATTTCAAGGTGCAACGATTGCTTAAATCCTGACATGTTGTTTGAAGGAAAACATGGATGTGCCTGAACCCGAAGTCGTTGAAGATGATAATGGAAACGAGGAAGGTTTAGCGGACGAAAATGCGGTTGGAGGTGATGGAGTTGTGCTTCCAGCTCCACGTGTTCGTCGTGTAGTAGAGCCAAGAGAAAGAGCTAATGAAGACCTTAATTGGCCTATGGATTGGGATAGAGCTGGCGAAGAATTAACATGGGAAAAGCTTCTGGGCCTGGATGGATCTCTCCTATTTCTGGAACATGTTTTCTGGGTTGTTTCCTTGAATACACTTTGTATTCTGGTCTTTGAGTTTTCGCCATATCATATTGGGTACTTCAGTCTAGCAGCCTTCAACCTTCATGAATGGACACAATGGGCCCATTTTGAAGGATTGCTTACAACACTTGTGGGCTACCTAATCATTGGGATTACACTTGTGCTCCTTCATACTGGAGCTACAGCGCTGAGTTTTCGAAAGTAAGAATTTGTTTGTGCTTTACTGTTTTCCAATACTCAGGATTTATTGTTTTGTTTTATGTAGAAGCAGAAAAATCTTTGGGATATCGTATGTTGTCGTGAAAGTGTGTTTGTTATCTGTTGTTGAAATTGGGATTTTCCCTTTAGTTTGTGGTTGGTGGCTAGATATATGCTCACTCCCATTGTTTGATGCAACTCTCAAAGATCGTGAAGCAAGTTTTGTGAAAGCTCCAGGAACATGTAAGCATTAAAAGCAATTATGATATGTTGAATGTATGACTAAATAATTTTTCATGTTAGGCATGTTTATGCATTGGCTCTTTGGGATGGTGTATGTATTTTATTTTGCTTCGTTTATTCTGCTTCTACGTGAAGTCCTTCGTCCTGGAGTTTTGTGGTTCATGAGAAACTTAAATGATCCGGATTTTAATCCAATTCAAGAGGTAATAAATCATTAAGAAAATTATTTGCCATTTACTTTTGAGTTCAAAGAAACCATTTTGTATTTTAGATGATTCATCTGCCAATTCTAAAGCACCTGAGAAGATTTTTATTTTCTATTATAATATTTGGAACTACAACCCTACTCATGGTATGGGTCCCCGTTAGAATCATCAAAAGATTCTGGCCTGGATTTTTACCTTACTCTTTTGCATTTACAACGTAAGTTGAACTCAATAGCTATCTCAGTGTTGAAACCGTTTGATCAATGCTCAATCAATTTTGTGTCATTAGTGAGGCAACACATGAAATGTCCCTTGAACTAGTCTTACTTCAAGTGATGATGCCAGCTCTTCTGGAACAAGGACATACTCGAGAATGGATCAAAGGCTTAATTCGTGGTTGGTGTATTTTCTTATCCTGGTTTTTGGATTTCCGAAGCTACTTACTTGGTGACGTTCAATTAGGGCCGAATGAGCAGGTGAGTAGAATCATAATGGTTATTTTTTATTCAATATTTTTCCTCAAAACCATGGGCACATCAAAAAGAACATTGAGATATGAATTTACAATTAAGTAATAGCTACGCATAAAACAATCAATTTTGTCATCCATAAATTCATAAAGTTCTGTAATGAGCGGGGTCGATATCGAACTTGGAATTTCACTTGATACGTTGTTGTCATCAGTAATATTGTTGTACGTATACATATAAGAGGAAGGACTGGTTGAAATTGTGTGAATTTTGTGAAATTGATTTGTATGAATTTTAGTTTTGATTATTTGAAGTGGCCAATTAAACTCGCAACAATTTTTTAATGTAACGTTTGGTTCTCCGGCTTGCTCTACAACTATTTCTCCTTTCATCAGAATCACGGAAACATTACTTAATTCCTTAGGCAAAAAGTTTTCAAGAGTTAGTCCTGGATAATCTGCTACAAATATAACATTTGATGAATTACTCCAAGACTGTATGTCATGAGATATATTAATTAATTTATCTTGTCTCCAATCAGAAAATTCATTTAGAAGTGGTAGAACCCAATTTACGGAGTCCCAAGGGGACCACTCAGCTAGTAAAATGTTAACTTTAGGATTAAAAACTCTCTGTTGAAATCGACCATTGAGAGATTTCCATACATCAAAATATACTTCTATATCCGTGACATTGAATACAGCCAGGTTTCTAGCAATACATGAAGCATATTGTTTGGCCATATCTGCATGACTACTCCAACGATCATTGCTTGTCCATATGTCGGGATCTAAGTAACGTTCGGTTCTATCCATCGGATTTCGGACTGTAATCTTTGTATGTAATGTTGTCCAGGAATAAACCATCATGTCCCAAGAGTATCCATACAATCCGTTTGTCCAATTATTGTAGCCTTTTGTAATTGAATGTGTGAAAGGAAGTGTAAGTTGAGTAAATATGTGGAAAAGGAGGAAAATAGATGTTACGCGTTTGCGAGTTTTGCTAGGATTATCTATCCGTTTGAGGGATTTCCGTTTCTTTTGGAGAAAAACACGGAGAGGAAATTCGTCTGGCTCACAAAATAGGATTAATGAAGCCAAACAAACATAAGGAAACATTCCTAAACCACAATAAACGTTGGATGTTTTTATAATTAGTTTTTTTTTTAAAATCATCATGCTAATTGTGTGCTCACCAATATCAAACAATTGTGAATTGAGTGTATGAAATGCAAGGGAAAGTATAAATCCAATTTTCCTAGTCAATGGGTTAGCTATGAGTAAAAACCCAATACACAAATCAAATGTAAATCCACCAAGGTGTATCATGTAATAATCCACAAACTCTGCAGAAAATATGGAAACTAATGGTCCTAAAAGACTGTGCTTAGATAAGTTCTTCATTGACCATCCGGACAACCAGTCATATTCCATCTTTTTAATTGCTGCATAGAAGTAAAGTAGGAAAAATTGAAATTTCAGGATTAAGTAGTTCCACCTTGGGCAAGTTTTTGTTTTAGATTTTCCATCAGCACTTGATCCAGCAAGTAACATAACGATTAGTCCAAATAAATACGAATGATTATTCCATCTTGACTTGTCCAGGAGGAAGAAATAAATGTAAGGAACTAAATAGAGAATACATGATGCACACAGTTTATAACCAAACATAATCCCAATACTTCCAGCCCACATCAGAGAGTATAAAATGCAAGCATGTTGAACCGTAACAGGCTGTACCATGGGGAAAAGTGAAAAGAAACAGTGGTTTGGGTCTCCAAATCTTAAATCTGCATCTTCTAAACCTCTTTCTTGTGGAACATCCATGAATAAGCATATTCCTTGATAAATTTGTAATTTGTGCAATTCTTCGTAAAACAATAATTGGAAGTACTTAAAATGATACTTACCAAAAGCAGTACGAAATATGACTAGGGCTGTATTGTCGCATTCTTCATACAAATAGTCCACAAATGTTGAGAAGTATAGTTTACACAATTTTGTTACTTTGAACATAGTGAAAGAAGAGGAGAACTAACGTATGTATCGATCCTTCTCTCTTAGCAGTCCGGATCTAAGTAAATTTAGTTTTCTTTCACTTTCTTTGCCCATGGAATAAATGTCTCTGGAGAGAGAAAGAGAGATGAATTTTGCTCATGCTTAATTTGTTTAGATTCCTCCTGCCGCTGCTGCTGTTGCTGCTCAAGAAAACCAACAACAACCTCCAGTAAATCCTAACGATCCAGAAAACGAAGATGCAGATGTTGACACAGAAGATGAAGGGTATGATGATCAGGAACAAGAAATGGATGGTGTGCCGGTTGAAATTGAAGATGTTGGGAATGGGGATGATGTAGCTTTAGCTCCTGGTCTTGGTTTTATTGCTATTAATGGGGGACTGGGTGCCGCACACCAAGCTTTAATACTACGTGGTGGTCCAACTGGAGACTATCCCTACCATCGTCCAAATTATTTCTATTTAAAGGTAAACTAATAAACTAGACGATTACTCTAGGGACGTATCACGTCAGTAATTTTCCGCCCACATAATCCCATTATTTACCTTTCAGATTTTCATTCTAATTCTAAGCCTCTGCATCACACTGAGCATAGTTAGCCTTGGAGTTCTTACGGTTCCGGTTGGAATTGGAAGGCTTGTTATGGGATACTCTGTTCAAACCAAAGGAGAACCAATTCATGAACTTTATACAACTGCAACTGGTAAATTGTGTTTGTAGCAAATATTCATAAATACATGAATAGAAGTAAAGTTATTTTTGTTTTCTCTTTAGGATTATACGTAACTTGGCTTACTGTCAGATTAATTCTTTTGCTTGGCACATGGATTCCTAAGGGCTGGGCAGCTGTATGGAGGACGGTTAAGAAGTGGAGTGTGACTGTAAGCGCATTAAATGCTGAGAAGAATCGACTGGTCCCCAAACTGAGGCTCTTCCTCTTGCAGATTTCAAAAACTGTTATCGCAATGGGACTTCTCATTGGACTCATTCCTTACTTGAGCGGATTATTATTTGAGGTCATAATTATTACCCCCATTCGTATTCCTCTATCCTCATCCCCCATTCATATGTATTCCGAAAACTGGGTGATGGGAACTCTGTACATTAAAATTGCCTGTGCGAGTATCATGATGAGTCCGCAGAATTTTTGGCTTCGCCGAACCTTAGAAAGGATTTACAACAATGGGATTCGAAATATTAATTTGAACATGATAATACGGGAGCTGGCAGCACCCTGTATTGTGGGATTGGGTCTTGCTTTGGCAGTACCATATGTGATAAGTCAAAGTATTACGCCAATCTTCGGTAAGTTCATTCTAAACCGACGTATTTGTTTCAAGTAGGATTTATCTTAATGTGTTTTGTTTCTTACGTCCAGTTACAAATCTAGAAACCCAAAATCTAGTACAGCGAAGAATTTATCCATTTTTATTAGTGATTGCTCTTTCATATGGAATCATTGTATTTCAAATTCGACAATTTACTAAATTATATGAACATATAAAGAATGATAAGTAAGAACTGTCCTTCATATAACTTATATTTAATTTTCTAACTTTAATATTATTTAATTGTGAACTTTCCAGGTATTTAGTTGGTCGTCGCTTAGTCAATTATGAAAGACCACCGACTGCTGCCAGTACTGCTGCAACTGCTGCCCTTCCTGTCAACTCTTAGTAATAATGATTGACTATTGTTCGCAGAAATCGCAAAATTATTTTAAACTATTACAAATAATGCAAAGAAAATTATGATTTATTTGTGCTCATTTTGGTGCGGTAGTTACAACCATAATATTTGATTGTCACTTGCACACAAATAGATTAGAATACAATCAAGATCAACTATAACTTTATGTGAGAGAAAATTAAATTAATCTTCAGTTCTTCATTGCTGGGTACTTTACTCTCATACATTGATTTAGCATAAATCTTGGGTCAGGTCTGAACTCGATACAGGAGCTACAAGAAGTGTAAAATAGACGAGAGAACAAGAATGGAAGTCTTAAGTTTTCCATAATTGAATGTGATACGGGGATTAGAATTTCTCTTTTGGAAGGCAAAGTGAAATTCCTAGCTTAAAAGGAATTTGAATGAGATGAGGAAAGTAAAGTTTGATTCAGTCTCGGAGCTTGAATGAAAAAACTAGGTTTTTCACAAAGTAACCTTTTTGGGATCTGAGGAGTCTAGGACTATAGCTCCAGCTCCACATCGTTTCTCGTCTCATTTTAATTTAATACTGCATTCTACGTCTACCTGCGTTGTATTTCATTCCTATTTCCTGTGTAAGAAAACTTTCTCCGCACCTGAAACCTTAAGTTAAAAATAGAAAAAGGAGAAAGCAATTATTAGATGTATGAAATGAAATCTCAAATTGAAATTTAAGCATTTGAAATTTTGATACCTTCACATAATCAAGGAGCCCATATGTTTTGAAAGAAGGTTACATTAGAAGTATGGACTATAAGATTGGGTAATTCAGTTTCTAGGTCAGGATCAGGAAAACGCAATATGCTAAAATTCTACTTTCATCTACCATTGGGATTAGGAATAGAATACCAAGTGCCAATAGTAGTTACGTACATTTGGTGAGAATAGTGATTTTGTCAAATTTTCAAGCGTTCGAATGCAATGAAATCAGAATCAGGAATCCTTATCACCATTTGATACTGGATTACTATGGTTCCAACATTCGGCGTGACTTTAATTCTCTTGTCTCTCATTTCCAAATAATGCTGTTCTACTTCTGCATTCTTCAACTTTTGTTTTATTCGTGATATAAGCCTTTTCAAGTTTAGATGTCCTAATAATACCTTTGCATTGGCGAAAGTTTTTTGTCGCATTGCGTAAATGGTAGGGTATGGACGGATTCTGGTTTTTTGGATGCAGGATTCATAGTCACAGTCACAGCAAATTTTCCATTCATTCTAAACGTAGTGTGCCTCGCCTAAGTAAAGTGGAACAAAATGTTATGTTAAAACTTAAAAGAATTTAGCCTCAGAAATAATAGGTTGTATGTTGTAAGATACTTTAAATTATGATTATTAGGTTTTTCTGTCTTTCGATCTTTACATTGAGAGATAAGCATAATGTTCATCTCGGGAATCGAGACGGTGATAAAATTGGATAAGAAAATTTAAAACGCTTCTTTTATGCTGAAACTATCATTCTTTGAAATGCAATAAACAATACTGCTGATGTAATCACTCATTAAATGGATAATCACAAGCACAACAAAAATCAAACTTCAAATATCAAGATGGATGGGATCCGAACATCCAAAAACACTGCTAAAATGATTAGATTGAGAGCTTTATTTATATTTATAGGATTGTTTTTAAGCAGAACAACATGACGCGTATGCATTTTTTTCTGCAACTAAACTAACATTTTCTACGTCTTGAATGATTTAAGGCTTTAAGTGATCTTAGGCGATTCAAGACTCCGGACACGTAAAACGTAATCTTCGACCTAATGCAATAAAGTAAAATAATACTTAAAGAAACCAATAAAAGGAACGGAGAAAACTCATCAAAAACTTAAGTTTTATTCGAATCCTTTTCCTTTATGTAGAACGATTAAATGTTACATTAATGGCTACAATACATCCATTCAAGAAGCGCTCAAAGTGATCCTCAAATAAATAATCATAATTCCAACTCAAATAAAACTACAGTTATGCATTTATTACAGAAACTAGAAACTTGAATATTTGATTTCTCAAACAAAAGAAATGATTCTCGAATTCCAAAGGGAGAATATGGAATGCGATAGCGATACAATAAATTAAGTACTTTAAGAGCTAGTATTTTGCTTTCACTTGTTTGTTACTTTTGCTTATGCTTAATGTATAAGTACGTTTCGGTTTTTTGCTTCAATTTCACCTTTATATATTCCAGCACTCCACTCCACTGGAGGACCTCCATTCCATCATTTAGATAGATCTGAAACGATACTGGAAAGCTGTCGAGTCTTTTTCATATAAATTTTACCGAATGGGATTCGTCTTCGTGACCTAGTCGAAGTCGAAGTTTTAGATCGGACTCTTACACTTTCACTTAGACAGTTCTCTCTCACAGTTTTCTGTGTGCTTTCTATCTAGCTAGCTGAGTATTCTTTAATACATTAGTTTCCGCTCCGTGAAATTTCATAATAATATTAAGTAAGTGTAATAATTCATTCAGGAAGCTCAAGTTAAACACTTCGCAGTACATAAAAAGAAAACGGTGTGTTCGAAAATTGTAATAAAGGTTCATAGGTGAGTCAAAATCCGTAAATATCAATTAAAACTTGTATTTCATGGTAGATTCTATTGTTTGAATGTTTTCGTTTCACTTCGAATCCTTTTTCATCATTTTATAGTTTCGTAAAAACGCGAACAATTGTAATCGTTAATTAATTCCTCATTTAGAATTTGGAATAAAAATGTCGACCGGAGCAATGGCATCGAGTCCATCCCTTGGATCTCTCAAAGTTAACATTGACAAAGCTGCTAATTTTATGCGTCAATTTCGTGATCCACAAAGTCGAGAGCTCAAAAAACTAACGGCAAACCAGTTCATGGAAGTTTGGAGTCATTATGACAAAGACGGTAAGTCTCCTTCGACTTTTAAAGCTAGTACAAAAAAGTTTTCAAAGATTTCAAATGTACCATGTCACTTATTTGGTGTAAAATAGTCTAAAAGTAAACCATTTAAAACTTATTTAATCATAGGAAGCCATAACATTTAATGAGATGTGAAGCTATTAGTGTCGTTAAAGTCCTACTTTCTTAATGGATAAAAGAAGTCTTTACAATCAAACAAAACCATTTAGTTAAATTTTCACCAAGTTGCATTTGCATTTAAATTAAATTTTGTATCCTTTGACCCAATGAAAACAATTCGATCATTCAAGCACTTTGCACCATGCGATATGTTCAAGTTCAACCATTACTTGCAAAACCCAATCCTTCTTCATTATTCTGGGAAGCTTGTTTAGATCCCTTGGGCTTGGGGTAAAGTAAACCCGAATCAAGATCCCTACGATCATTTTTCTTTCTCTTTTCACTCCGTATTGAGTTCACTAAATCAGTAATTTATATGTGGTGCACGTTAGAAATAAAGGGGTAACTCATATATTGCATCTCAATTAATCCTCTATATTCTTTATATTATAGCGAATGGATACATCGAAGGAACAGAGTTGGATGGATTTCTCCAAGAATTCGTTTCCAGCGTTAACTCATCGGATTCAAGTCCAGAGGTAAGCCTAGATATCAAGGATTCAAATCCGACTCAACTTGTCATGGCTCCTAACACTGAACTAAGAGTTTTTATCATTGCCTTCAAGGTTGTGAGTGATGCTATGCTTGCGGAACTCAAGCAATGCTTCATGGAAGCTTATGATGACAACAGAGATGGAAAAATTGATATACGTGAAGTAAGAATCTTAATCTTTACAGTTTTAATTATACTTAAGTCTTTCTAAAATATAAACAGTTTACTTGGAACAGAATAAAGTATAATTTTAATCATGAATTCAATTAACGAAAACATTAGATTATACATTATCAGGATAATCAGGGAAAGATATATTTTAAAAACAATTGCTCTACACATTGCAGCATAAGCTTACAGTAGAATAAAACGGATCTAAATATATGGCTGAGGCTGAGCAAACACAATAATTGTGTTGCATTATTCAGGAAGTAGAAATAGGCGTTTTAATCATGACATTGTTCATTCATATCAAAGTTTTGCAAAAGTTGGATATCATGTAGGATATTTTGCCTTTCTTCTCATGAAAAGTAGTGAAACTTGTCTTCATTAAACTATCGTTCAATAATAGTTTAATATTCAATATGCGTAATTTCTCAAAGAAATCAATAAGTTATAAATTTCATTCCATATTATGTTGCTTTTTGGAGTTGGAAAAGGAATATAATGTAGCATGGCCGAGTCCGAACGTAAAAATTCGATAAAAAAAACTTTCTTTCCAACTTTCAATCTTTAGTAAAGTAAAGTATACGAGTCGTTAATGTAAATGAGTAAACAGCCAACAGTCTACTACCGTTGAAAAATTTAAACAAGCATAAGCATTGGCTTTTGGTATGCTTTGTTTCATTTAGTGTTTACTTTCGTTGTGAATTAACTCTGTTTTCTTTACTTTTTTTTCAGTTGGCTCAACTACTTCCAATGGAAGAAAATTTCCTTCTACTCTTCCGGTTCGATAATCCATTGGATTCAAGTGTGGAGTTTATGAAGGTAAAATTTCATTTATGGGTATGAAAGATCGAACAGAATAAAAAGTAACGGTTCCTTAAGACATTCGTTTATTAGCTTAAATTGAATGCATGGTTTTGGAGGTGTATGCAAAAATGAATGAAAATTCAGAGTACAGAGTATAAATATAATAATAAACTCATAAATCTGCATATTCTTTGTTGTTGTGTTAAAATATTAATTGTCTTGCTTGTTAAAGATCTTTGTTTTTAAGGAAAGAAAGAAAAATCGTTCATGACTACCTTTTACTGACTTTGAACGTTTTCTTATACTTAAACTTTCCAGATTTCCTTTGTATCTGGTACATTTATTTTATCACCCTCATTGTATTTTTATTTCTTATAAGATCAGCAGATTTCAGAATATTAACTAAAACTTCCTCTTTTCAGAATTATGCTAAAATAATACTCTCCGGTTATTTTTAAAACATTGTTTTTCAATCTCATTTTCGAAACAGCCTGCATGCATACATAAGTAAAATATTGAATCCTTTCTCCTTTCATTCTTACAGATTTGGAGAGAATATGATACAGATGGGAGTGGGTTTATTGAAGCAGACGAACTCAAGGTAACTTATATACTTAATATTGATTCTAACTCTAAGGTTGCGGCGTATTTCATTTCAAAGAATTCAGATATTCAAGTTAATCCAGTCTCACAACAAGCTTTGAACATCATTACGCGATGCAGGATAGGACTCCCACAAATGCTATATGGGAAAAACAATAAACTAATTTAAAGGATTAACGGAAATATATAACGAAATGGGTTTTTCCTTAAACAATTATTAATGCAAAGTTTCACCACTGGAAAAATGTATCTTTAATAAAACAGATCAGGACTCATATATAAGCTTTTTACAAAATTTTAGGATTGTGTATATTGCTTCTAGCGTTAGCTTGTCAGAAATTATTTCAGAATCTGAACAATACAAGTTAAGTTAGGATCAGAGGCTTGGATCCCATAAGTCGTGAAACACTTTACGGGGTGAAAGTGAAATGTCATAGAATATTTGCATTTGTTAAACGCGAATTCCGATTTGGCGTCATGTCATAAGCTGGTAGAAAGAAACACGAGAAAATATGGTTCCCCTCAGAATCTGATTTTTTTTATTCTTGATTTTAGAACTTTCTTCGAGATTTACTCCGAGAAGCGAAAAAAATTCATGACGTATCAGAAGACAAATTGATTGAGTATACTGATACGATGGTAAGAACGAAGTTGACATATTCTGATTATATTTGAGTAGCGTAGTAGTGTTTGGGATAGTAGCATTAGTTTAGTCAACAATTAATGTTCTTAGATTAAATCAAAGTCATGAGACTTCCCACTAGTTATTAGCAATGCCACGTTGGATTCTACCAGCATGTGCTCTATTCTATGATTCTAGTTTCTAAAACTAACACTACACTTCTATTCTATAGCAAGTAAACACACAACGTGTTCATCTCTCTCTCTTCTCTTTACCTGTACTTCAATGTACTTTCTCCATATCCTATATACTTGTAGTAAATGTACATAATTTGTTTTAATTAATCGTTTGCTGCAATCGCTGGTATTCACAGTTCTTTCTTTGCGCTAGCATAATTGAATGTGGATAGTAATTATCATCAGTGACATCTATTACCACTCAAAACATTGGTGCCGAAACCCGGGAGTCTAGCGCTGATAATTAATCACATAGGTTCCAATTAATCTACAAAGGGTGAGATATTTGTTAATTGATAATTTCCCGAGCCAGGTAACGCTCAAGATGAGCTCATATGATAAGCTGTTGAAGCAGCGTCAATCAATCCGTCAAAGGGCGGAAATCAA
>JAQGCY010000061.1:0-33477 GCA_034700645.1 Xenylla mediterranea | reverse complement strand
TAAATTTGTGGATGAGTCCTTAATCATCAACATTGTTAATGAATGTTAGACGCTTGTCTTCTTGATGAGTCTTGTCATTGTCCCTTGTGTGTGATGATATCTTACTTGCATTCCGTGTGACATAAAGACCTACTATTATTATAGAATTATATAATCTAATGATTTTCTAACTTGTCATGAAAACCCATTCATTTATTCGGTCTTACTTTGATGGAGCTGTTCAATTCAGTAAAGTTGGTAGATTTATCATTAAAATATTGTTATTCCTTCGTCTTCGTGGTTTCGTGGCTCAATAGTTTACAACAATTAGTAAAGAAAGAAAAATATTTTTGGTAGTTAGTGCAAAATTAAAAGAAACAAAAAAAGCAGCAAATGACCTGCAAAATTTGTAATTTAAATCATTTGGTGAGAATTAAAGGCTGTGATTGCTTTAAACTTTCTAGTGGGTAGTTGCGATTTATCCTTGATTAATTAAGAACCATTTAACTAAAATTATTTTTGTACTAATGCTTTAAAATTATTTTTTCTTCTAATCTCTCTCTTTTACATGCGTTTATTACATGGGGATATTTAAAAAAATGTTTTATAGGAAATAAGGGAAGCTTGCAAGGTAATTTGGTAAATTATTAACAAAACTAATTTAAAACACTAGAAGACTAAACAATTAAACCCACAAAATATAACCACAACAATGAACATTTGTAGATTTAGTTTAGTTTCAGCTCGTCTAGTTAGCATGATGCATGAATTAAACATTTTGGTCCAATTATACAAGACAAATTGGTCAAAGAAACAACACACAAAAATCAAAACATGTATATCATCTTTTGCTCTATTTATTTGTTATGCCTGGACTTATTCATTAATAAAAAGAATATCTGTTAATTTAGTCCCTTGAGAAAGTTCTCGTACAAAATATCCAATTTGGACTTTCACCAAGTCTAACAGAAGCTATTAAATCCGTACCAAGATGGAGGATGATACAAACTGCCGTTCCGCATGTAATGCATTGTGCAGCTCAGCTACTTGTCAATCGGTAAGTTTTATACTTTTTTTGATTGATTGATTACTTTTCTTGACCAGGCATTTGGTATTATTAATGTACGTTACAGGAAACAAAGTGGTATACAAACTGGCCTTGGTGCTGCAGAGACCAAATTATTGTACACGCTTCACTGGATCCTTATGGACTGTGCTGAGGAATGTGCAGATTCCGACTATGAAAAAGGAATCCAACATTCAAGTTCTTTTCACTTTGTATTCCCAATTTCTACGATTACGGTAAGAAATGAAATGATTAATCAAATCAATCATTTTACATGCCTTACATTTACGTTAATGATACATGGTTGGTTGCCCTTAGCTTTTTGTTTACCTATTTGCCCCACTTTGCCATCATCTCCGTGCAACTGATTTCAATAACTTTCGTCTTGAAAATGGGAATCGATTATGGCCATCCATGTGGAGCTTTAAAAGCCCAGAATTACTTTGTTTTACTTGTCCAGTTAAACCTCAACAATATTTGAATCCATTTTTTGTAAGGAAAAATAAAAAGGAACTTTTTGGAGATGTGTTTGTTGGTGGACGTAAGAAAAATGCATTTTTGTGAGATTAAAAAATGTCTCGGAAGAATTCAACATATTCGATTTTAATTTCTAAAGAGAAAGGTCCAGTTGCAGAAACTCCCGTGATTGCATCAACTTCAACCCCTCCACCGACTCCAGAACATGCAAAATCAGATTATGTGGATCCTACGACTAAATTGGCCTTGGAAGCTGAGGTATGACGCGCTTGTATACTTAATTACTGAAAATTCTGTTGTTTGAAAATTGTTCGATTTCACAATTCTCAGTTGGAAAAACTTGGTCTTCCTACTGGGCCATTTCCAGAAACAATTCCCGAAGAATCATCTAGTAATGAAGAGGAACACGTCATGATTTTCAGACTAGGCTCAATCCCAGAATCTGAAGGACTTAAGGAAGGGACTGTTTTTAAAGTTAGTCACTATCCCCTTCAAATGCCAGTTAGACAATCTAGTAATGAATCTTCCAAAGCTTCACCTTCAGATAAATCAAAAGATCGGAAAGGGTAAAGGCCTTTTTTATACTTCAGACTAATAAAATATTAATAAAGAACGTTGGAATTTTTCTCAGGTCGTCCGAGTACAATAGATCCAGAACAGATTCATCTCCGCGTGTCTCAATTGGAAAAGGTAATGGTCTACTCTCACCTACTTCCGTAGCTTCTTGCCAAATTTATAAGACAATACAAGGAAAGCCAATCCAGCCAATAGGAAACCTCACAACATGGAAAAAACAGTGTTTAGCAACATTTATGGATGTTGCCGCAATGAGATGCTTATTTGTACCTCATTGGGAAGAGGAAGGTGTTTATTGGGGACTTAATTATCTACTCAAGAGATTTGAAGAAATATTAATCCTTAAGGACTTTATTAAGAAAGAAAAAGATTTCTCACAACGCCCAAGGAGCAAATCCCTCCCTGCTGCAAAACCAAATCGAAGTGCATACTTGGCTGAGCTCATTGCATCAGATCCAAAACTAATGGAAAAAGAAGCAGAAAAAGCTAATTTAAAGTCATCCCTAAGTACCAAAACTCCAAAATCATCATCCGGTACTCAACAATTTATTTCATATTCAGCCTGCTCATCTCCAACAGCAGAAAGACGAAGTACAAGTCGGCGGGGTAGTGAAAGAGGAACGAAGAAGAAACTTACAATGTCCGACCTCAGGGCATTTGTTGAAACGAAACTATTGTCAAAGAGTGAAAAAACCTTGGAGAAACTTGGTGCAATGGAGAAAGACTCAATTGTAAGAATCAACGAGTCGCTAGAGTTCTTTTGAGTGAATAATGTATTTGTACAATTGTACAGGACTCCAAAAACGGTCACGATGATCCAAATATTCGTCCTCAATCAGCACTCGGCCATGCGGATGCTGATATGGATCAAAAAACAATTATGACAATGGGTGACTCTTATTTTGCCGAACCCTCCAGCCTATTCAAAGGAAAAAGCATGCCGAGTCTTAGGTATGTTTAATATTCAACCTTTTTAGCTTTCGACGTGAACTTTTTGATTAAATTTTTCTGTGTGAACTAACCGTCTTGTCTCGTTTTCGTGACGCTTCAATTTCTTGAGCATCTTCAATGTTTATCCATGAAAACTTACTTTTACCTAAACAATTAAAATGATTTGTTCCATTCATCCATACTAGTGTGTAGTAAAACAATTTATTTCCCTGGACAAACCAAAAACCAAACCTTTCACTATCACTTTCACTACTACTTCTCTTTCTCTCTTCTACCAATTTTAGCTGTTTACTAGTTGATGAATTGGCAGCATCTACAGGGTAAGTTTAAGTTGAAAAAAGTAACTACTTTTTTAGTGATGTTCAAGAAAAGAAAGTAGTTGCACATAATCAGAAAACTGTAAATGCCAAACGCAAAAGATTTAGCCAACTAATAAACAAAATTCAATGCCAATTCATTTGATATTTTAATTACAATTTAAAGTTAGGTGGGATTAGTTAGATATAGATCTATTTTTTGCATGCATGTTCCAATTAGCTTGAGCTTATAGCCTTACTTAACGCCTTAGAAATTGAAATTAATTAGAGCCTCGTGCTTTCCTCACTCGAAACTTTTACCAAGATGAATTAAATGACATTTATATACCATTCACAGATACATCGGAATCCCGTCTTTGGCTGGGGAACGACGATTAAATTTGGATCGAAGCAATTTCCCAAATCCTATCATAACTGTTACAGAACATACGCCATGTCCGACTCCATCTCCGGAAAGGATGTACAGGTAAGACTTCTGTGTAATGATTAAATCTTTACTTTGTTCTAAACTGCGATGTTTGTTGTAGACGAAGAGCAAGCTCTGTGGACAGTCAACTTTGTAACTTTGTCCAACAATTTGTTCAACATGGTAAACGGGAGAGAGGAAGACCTCCGAAGCGTTACTTAGGACGTTCAAATTCTGATTCCAAAATTAATTATATTGTTAATGAGAGTACAGAGGCACCTGGAACTGGACAGTATATTACGAAAGAGGGTGAGCTCAATCCAAAAGTCCTCATTAAAGCCATCCATCAAATCGCTGGTCGAGAACCCATAGTTAAAAGTGTTAGGATTTGTACAGTTTCGTTGGGACTCTTAGATTTACTTTTTAATCAAGTGGAAAAGGATGATGAAGTTGTGATTGTTATTGATACTGTTACAAAGTAAGTTCGAAAAAATATTTTGAGTGGATTTTGAATTTTTAGGAACTTTAATTATATAAACATTCATAATTTGCAGAATTATAACTTCAATGGGTTGTACTCATGGTTGTGGTGAAGCCAGAAAATGTTCACAATCTGATACAGTTCGTTCTCATGCACATTCAATACTTCTCAGACTATCACAAAAATGGTCTTCCCAATTTTCTAAATATTACCAACGAATGGTCTGTAAACATAATCTAACAACTGTCATGGATTTTTTCCATTCTCTTTGTGGATTTTGTATTGATCCTACATCTTTGCTAAGTCCAATGACAAGTCCTAAAATTCGTGATTTTTATGCAAGTTGGGCCGCTGGAAATGCGAATGCACACTCTAACAATAATGGACAGACTGACCACTTTATGAATAACACAGTAGAAACCAAAATTTTCAAAGCAGTATTCAAGAAACTAGTCTCTAGGCTTGCAGGAGTATCCAAAGAGCTTAGAAATTCTGATAATATGGTTCTTTACACTGACACAAAACAGTTTATAGCTTATGTGTACGAAAATGACGGACATATTTTTCGTAAGGTTGCTTTGTCAGCTTTAATTGATTCGGTACGACCCACTCTTAGCTAACACTAACAACTTATTATCAGTTGCCGTATTATTTATGAAATTTGGATTTTAGATGGAACGTGCAAACGATAAAGATAGCTCACGTCAAACCCAAACAACACGAATTGTTAGGCGTCTCCAACACTCTGAGGATTCTGGGAATTTTTACGTTGTGGATGAAACGCAAGGTGGTGAGCGGAGTGGGCCGTCGAGTGGAAATAATAATAAGAAAGGATTCTTTAAGAAAAAAATTAGTTCAAGCTCAACTTGTGCTGTAAGTTAATATTATTCTCCAAGGCCGAACTAAAGAAAAACAGTAACACCTTTTGATGACTAATTTTCTAGAGTGTTGGCGACGCGGATAATATAATTGGAGAAAGTCCATGTGGAACACTACGGAAACATGCAACTCTTACACCTAAATCAAGTGAAATTGATTTGGTTCATCAATTTGGAAAACGGGCTGGGTCTTCCGGAATATCTTCAATAAAAAAGGAATCACGTTTAGTAAATTGGCTTAGACGTGGAACTGCTGGAAGCCGTGGGGACAAATCCTTTGACTTAGAATATGAGGATGTAACTTCAATTACTTCTGGATCTGAGCTAAAGAAACATACAATGAGACAAGCAACTATAGTTCAACGTGCCAAACGGAGAGTAGAGGAAAGACTCAAAAGAATTAAAATGAAACGAGACTCGACAAATGATGAGCATGGTTCAGGGGGTGGTGGAATGAGTAGGAGAGGATCTCTTGAAAATATTTCTAATGAAAATGTTTTAGGAGAAAGTAATGAGTTTGTGGTGCTTAAGGAAAGGCGTCTTGTTAATCCAATTGTTGTAAGAGACGGACTCTTACGTTTTGGATTTCTTTTGGAAATAACACATCCGGGATCTTTGCCAGATGCAAATTTAATGGCTGCATTGCTGGATTTGGTAAGCTCTTTTGGTTCTACCTTCAAAATTTCCAAAATATATCGTCTTCTTGTTTAATGTTACAGCCAAAAACAGTTGTTGTGAGTCGAGCTTGTATTTTAATGGAGTGTTGTTACTTGGTCCATGCATGTAATCGTGGACATTGGCCGCTTTGGATGAAATTACCAATGTTTCGTCAATCCGTTGCTGGCATAAGCTTAGGACTCCCAAATGCCAAAGGAGCTGGTTCGCTGAGATCGAGAAATGCACTGCAGAAGGCATCTGGGAAAATGTTTCATCAATGGGGAGAAGTTAGTAAAAATATAAGTCATTATCTGTTATTGAAAGAACCTTGTATTCTTATTTTTTGAGTAGGCTTTGCACATTCGACTTGAAGAATACCTCCGTACAAACAAGGCGAAATTTGGTGAGATTGATTTTACAGATGAAGCTAAACAAAAGGAATTTGCTCAAAAGGATGATGAAGAGGATTATCTCGATGAGTGTAAGTTCAGGTCTTGATTTTTGTCGACCTATTTATATTTCGCTATAACTTCATTCTTGAAAATTCTAGCAAGCATAGCCGATGGACTAGACTGCCCAGTTGCACTTCAAATTGTTGCATGTATGCTCCTCTTCGAAATTACTGCTTTTACTAGGGAGACTTACCAGGTAAAACATTGAAACTTTGGAATTCGAGTTGTGTGCAAATTTAGTTAAATTACTTTTCTTTTTAGAACCTTCCAAAAATTGGACATGTAAGTAAACCACCTCCCGAGAAAGAACCCAAGCCTCCAGGACCGCCACCAACAACTGGTGGTGGGAGGAGATGGAGTTATAGTTTAGCTTCCATGGGACAAACTTCACATAGCTTACAAAGTATTGCAGATCAACATGGAGCAGCTGCACAGGGAGAAAGGAAAATTAGTTTTGTTCTTCAGGATAACGAATCTGGGGAAAGTGGTGCTCATGTATGGAACACAATTTATTCATTTCTGAGTTTTCTATTTTGTTTATCAATATAATTTGCTCGATCCAGATTGAACCTGAGCAATCCTCAGAAGATCGAAAAGGCAGAGGAAAGGTTCGACCATTACTCCTTAGGAGAGGCACACCAGCCGGCTCTTCCTTCCGGAAAAGAAGTATTAAATTACAGAAAACAAAAAAGGAGCAAGACCAAGAATGTAAGCCATTGTAACCGTATAGGAATTTCTTAGGAATTTTAAATAATTTTCTAATATTTACTTAATTTTTCAAAGCTATAAAACGATCGGACTCCATTACTAGTGGGAAACGTAAAGTCAGTTCAATTTCCGATGATACTTCAGAGCAAAACAGTGGAGATGAATCTCCAGGGATTATGAGCAATGAAGATCAAATTGCTGAAGATGAAGCTCTTTATATGCCGTGGTTGAGTACTGTTATAGAATTTTTGACTGGACTGAATTACAAGTATGATTGTCCCAAATGAAGGTCAACTGTAAATCTTACACATTTGAATTTTTGGTTTCAGATGCTTGCATCAAGAATATTGTCATCCACTATGTCCTCGCCGTGTTATGAGAGCTGTTTCCCGTCTTCTCAAAGGTGTAAGAAAAATATATGGAGAAGAATTTGGTCTTGGGGCTGGTATTGGCGGTGGGTTCCCGAGTGGAATTGAACCAAATGTCAATGATACTCCAGTTCGCCACGGACATTCTGGGATTCATGCAAAAGATGAAAAAGATAAGTTGGAAGAACCAGCAATACTTAAATATATTAAACAAAAAGTTCAAGGTGGATTTCATGCTCTGTTTTCACAACTCATCAAAGCCGCATCTATACTCACAGAAGAGCAGTTTGTAACGCTCATTAATCCAGCATGGGAATTATTACTTGAGCCTGATATTCAAGTGAGTTCAGATTATAAAATCAAAAAATTCGTCAAGTAATTCCATTTTCTTACAGATTAGCTCATGTTCAGCAGCATTGTTTATTCTGGCTGGTGTCAAAGCACCGGAACAAGTTAAAAACTTAATGCAATCCGAATTTGAACATAAGAATCCACAAAATCGACTCAATGCTCTTTTAAAATTCCAAATGCTTTGGAAATGTAGGCACCAAGTTTGGCAAAGAATGGAAGAAAATCCAAATTTTAAAGCTCCACCTCCAGGAATAGAATTTACTCTTCCATCTCCCCGAATCGGAGTTGAATGTATTCCAGTTGTTGATCCACCTTGGATGCCATTAATTAAAACTAAAGTTGAAGAAGAAGTAACATTAAATCAAGAATCACATATTTCACGGAGATATTTAGTAACAGCAACAAAAACACGTAAAACCCAACAAGCTGAACTAGTGAAATTAGCACTCCAAGCTAAAGAAGATAAAAAACGTACAGATCGAGAACATTTTCTTATGACAGCCGTTCCAATTATTTTCCAAGCTTCATTTGAACCAAGTATCCATCATACTACAAATGACGATGAAAATGATGATGAGAATGCAGGACCAATTGGTCAACCACCATCACAACTCCCAGTTCCGGGACAAGTCAATGTTAATCAGTCCGGTCCTAATGACAGTGTTAGTGCAACAACTGGAATCCTAACAAAGTCTGCGCACAACAAATCGTCAACCTTATTTCCATCATCACTATGCTCGGCTGCTCCATTTATAATTCAATTACTTGACGATCCAGCCGTAACGCCCGATGGAATTGCGGTATATGAAATTTCTTATCAAGTTTTATGGAGTTGTTTGGTAGAGGACTGTTCCCTGTTTTTACGTTATGTTTATGAAAAGTTGACAAGAGGAAGGCATGAATTTATGTTTAAGATTCTACGGCATCTCATAATGTTTGTGCCACGACTTCCACAACAAGCTGCATTTTCATTATATAATCACATAATTGGATTTATTATGTTTCACACAAGGCAACCACAGGATACTAGTTCAGAAATGATTGGATCTGCACTTTCCGTATTGTGGATGGTTGTACATAGTGTCCAAGGGATTATGTTCAAAGATTTGAAACAAATTCTTCGTAAAGAGCAGGCTGATGCATCGATTCTTCTAACTGCAAATGTACCTGCAGCGAAGAAAATTATTGTACATGGTCCCTTGGGTCCAGAGGCTGGTGGGATCCCTACGCAATTTCCAGTCCAAGAAGATACTCAGTTTATCCAAATTCTAAGAGAATCTCATGATTTCTTTAGCATTGATGAAGAACATCACAAGGAATATTTTTTGATTGATCATAAAACGCGTAAGAAAATTTATTGTTTTAGAGAAACAGAAGGAACCTTTTAAATTTTTAATTATTTAAATTTTATATTTTGATGTAGATCAAATTCATAATCCCAATGCTTATGTTCGGGATTTTTACTTCTTTTCACGAGCTCAACATCCTCAACTTAGCCTTGTTCATATGGCTCCAGATCATGCATACAGTGCCCAGCAAAGACAAGCTTTCATTCTGAAGTTTCTCGAAAGTGGGAAAGTTACGCTAACTTGGGCTATTTTAAAGAATGTGGATCAAGTAATGCAGCGCGTTGTGTTTTTACACGAAGAACTTATGAAACTACCCAGTTTTCCAAGAAAGGCATTGGAATCGGATATGGATATTAGTAAAGGTGGAATGATGGGAAGGGTAAGTAAAGCAGCACCATAGATTGATAGATTTGTGTGAGAGAAAGCAAAGAATACATTTTTTCTGAACATTTGCAGGAACTTCTGGGTCTTGACGTGCTACACAAATTTATGTGGACTAAACTAATTACAAGGATGTTTGAAGCTATGTCTGGAAATTTTGCTTATTCGGGTGATATTCATTTATTCATTAACGTGCTAAGTGGAAGTTTATTCGTTCATTCCGAAGATGCATCAATCATTCGATATGTAATTGCTGCATTTATAAATGCTGCACAACAGTTTAAGAATATTTTCTCAACAAATGGATATCTTCTCATTATGCCACCCTTGTTGCTAACTTACTGTAATCATCAGAGCAATCCTTTGGGTAAGGAAGACGAAGAAAAAATTTCGTAATAAGGATTAACTTAACCCCTGATTTCAATTATTTCTACAATAGTAACTGGATCCGTTGAGTTTGCTGTTAAGGAATTTTATCTGCTCCATCGAAAACCATTTGTACTCCAAATGTTTGGTGCTCTGGCAGCTTTGCTTGATACTGATGAAAAGAGTGCTTATGGGGATCCGACGCGTGTACCTTCTAAATGCTTATTTCGATTGCTCTTATCCTTGGAAACTCCAACTCCAGATCCATTGCATATAACAGAATTAATTCATGGGCAACAGCCACTCAGACCTTTAGATTTTTGCTATCATGATGATTCTGATGAAATTACAGTCTTAGATTGTATTTCTATGTGTGTTTGTGTTGTGGCTTATGCATCGGATTCTCTTAGAGGACAGCAAATGCTGGTAAGTCGAGTTGAAAATTAATTGATGGAACCGTTTTGGAGTTATATTGCATTACGAGTTTTGCAGACGATTTTGGAAGCAGTCTTGCCACCATATTTGACTCATATTCAAACAAATAAAACTGAAGGCAAATCTGAACGGGATATAATTAATCATATTGCAGTTGCAATTCGAACACTTGTGAATAATTGTGAACCTTTAGCCAAGTAAGTTCATGGAATGAAATCGAGATCCGATGTTTACTGCATTTCTTTTACGATTCTTCTTCGTGATATAGAAATTACTCAGGCCCCCAAATGTCAAGTCCAGCAGACATGAGAGGCTCAAGTCAAAGGAACTTCAAAGGCGGTGGCATTGCACCTGGTTATGATTTTGCCGATGATGACTCACACTCCAAATATATGAGTGACTCAAGGAATCGAAATATTTATGAAAGAGATAATCAAGATTCTGAAGGAATCCGTGATGAATTCCGAAGACCCCGTGGAACTCTCCTATGCCTCGTATCTGACTTTTTCTCTAAAACATCAGCTCGACTTTTAGAATTGGCAAAGAAAGGTGGAACTGAAGCAAAACCTGTTGAGCTCTTAGATATGAAAAGCCATATTCGATTATCAGAAGTAGCAATGAGCCTTCTTAAAGTTAGTCCTTATGATCCACAAACAATGGGATGCCATGGATTACAACGTTATATAAATGAAGTATTTCCTTATGGAGATTGGGCTCATGAAAGTACAAGACCTGCACTAACAGCCTTCTTAAGACGAGTTGATAAGACATTTATCAAAATATGCAAAAAGCCTTCGATCAGGGTGAGAAAAATAGAGATCACCAAACTAACTCAAAGGTTATAATTTCTTATTTATGGTTAGCGTCATGCTGATTGGGAAGCTGCTGCGGGGCTTCTTAAAGGAATTTATCAAGCTCTTTGGCGTCATCCTTACATGGTTCATATGCAATATCTAAAATCCCTTGTAAACACTTGTCAAAGTTTGCTTATTGGAGAAGGTTTAGCAAGTGAACTGAGATTAACGGCTTCTAGTGCAGCGTTAATGGGGAAACTTCCACCAGGTCATTTTTGTGCTACAGTTGTACGACTTTTGGCTCTCCATGTTCGAGCTCAAGGAGATTCATATTCTCTAGAACAAACTTGTGGAGTTGTACCAAATGTACCAATTCCACAAGAAAAATCAGATATTCTACTTATGAATTTATTACTTCCAATGTGTTTAAGAGTGGGAAGTGGTCGAAGAGGTAAATACTTAGTTGATTCAGAAACATGGACAATTTATTCGAGCTTTTGCATGACTATCCTTACAGATGTACCAAAAATGCGGAAATCCGACATTGTTTTTATTCTCAATTTAATCCTCTCCAGCATCAGTCCAACTGGGATCCGATTTAAAAGTCCAGCAGAAACAAATAATGTTGTGGCCACAGGAAATTCAACGGCAAGATCTGGAAGTATTTCTGAGAGAAAGTTGAGAAGTTCTACATGTCAAATTGCGTTCTTGGGTATTTAAAACTACTCTTTGTTTAATTAAGTCAATGTATTTATAATGTAAATGTTTCATTTTTATTTAGGATTAAAAATTCTTTGCATTTGTTTCGACTCAGAACTGAGTACGGAATGGGCACGAACTGTTCGTGTAATCCAAGAACTAGGAAGTCGTATTGCATCAACAACTGCTCTATGGGATTTTCTAGAATTCGTTATAACAATTCGTACATCAATTTATCCCATGTTTGCTCCTCTAATTGCCCAAAAGCTTTCTAAACCACCGTCTAATGATCAGGAAAGGCATTATCAGTTTGTCATTCGAGAAAAAATGCGTGGAGTTGCATTAGGGAAATGTAAAGGTACGCTTTTGGTCGATATTTCTCATCATTTAAAAATTCTAAAGGAAGAGTTGGAATCTAAACAAGGTATGATAAATCCTTAAGAATTTGGCTTCTATGACCTAGAATCCTATCGTAACAGCGATTTTCTTTATACAGCAGAAGAAGTCGTTGTTACAAAAAAAAATATGACAGAACATGAACCAAATCGAAGACCAAGACCATCATTGTCCGAACTATTTCCTGGTCTAGCTGCAAGATTTGGTAGTACTGATGAAAGTAAAGGATCCACTGCAAATATTCATAAAAATTTAAATAGAGAGTCTAGTGTGAGAGTAAAGCCTACAAGTCAAGGTACAATGATAAGAAATTTGAAAGAGCATTTTATAAGCTTTTTGCATCTTTTAATTTTAGAAATTTTAAGGGACAGTAAAGTAATTCATATTGGATTACTCCTTTGTAATCAATTCTTCTTCTTTCAATCTTAAACCCTAATCTTTCTTTACCTGTAAATTTAATTCATGGTTATTACAAACGTAACATGGATAATCTAAAGAACTTTTTCGGAAAAGAATCTTTCTTATCTTGTCTGAATTTTAATTTTTCTCTGTGTGTTATACTGTAACTGTAACCTAAGCCCTATTTGTTAAATGTATGTGAATTTTAAAGGTCGAATGGTGGATCGTTTCATGCGACGAGTGAGCATAGCTGGTGATGCTCCATTTACTATTCCTGAAAATTCTGTGCTCAAAGCTAAAGGTTCATTGTTTCGTACTATACATTATTACCTACTTAACAATTTTCTTTCTTCACTTTCACCTTTCTTTGGCACAAATTCATTCATTTTCTGCAACAGCATGTTGAAGCATTTTAAATACTGTCTATTCTAATAATTGCATGAATTGAAGACATAAATGTTGGTGCATGCATGAATTGCAAAGTGTTAGTCCCACTAGATACTTAGTTCTGTACATAAATTAATTCCATTTAACCCATGAAAAAATATTTGTATCCATTAGAACGCAGCGAAGAAACATTTGCCCTTCACACTGAAGGAGAAGGAAATGAAGGAGTAATGGGATCTCAAGAAGATGAGGCTGGAAAACCCCACAGACTCCAGAGACAAAAATTCCAAAGTCGTAAAACTTTTCGATTTCGTAAAAGTAAAAAGGGAAATTTAGAGGTATTGTAATATAACAAATTATACAAATCCAACAAAATGTATGAAGCTCATCAATATTAATATTTTGTTTCGCAGTTTTCCAGTATTGAAGATGAGGGTGAAAAATCCGTTACGCCCGAGTCTCCACTCTCACCCCAACCAAAAACAGAAGAAAATGGAAGAAATGGAAATAATAAGGACAGAGATCGGGATTCCAATTATTCACCCCCAGATGATGAGGAACAAAGTCCAGATTCTAAACAATTATTAGGTAAAAATTCCATACGAATTCGTTCTAAAAGAAAAAAATCAAATTCACCACAAAATGGAGGAGATTGTGATAGTCAAAACTCATTTTCCCGAACCTCAAGTACATGTGGATACAGAGAAAGTTTTGGTAAATTAAAAATTAAAACACTTTCACTCTTCCCTTGTTTACTTTCCAATAAATGAAAAAACTAACGTTTCTTTCTCTAATCAATAAATAGTTGTCTAATACCGAATCAACAACTAAAATGCATTTTATTCTCTTCTGGATTCCAGGTTCTGTAGAACGCTATAGTTTGCAAATGCTCGAAAAATTAGAAGTCCAACCCCCAGATCAAATTGAACGTGAAAAATCTAGTAGCCGGTCTCGTAAAAGGAATGAAAAGGGTGATAAGGGAGAAGATGATGAAGATACGCTCATTTGACTATAATTGAAAAATGCAACATAATTATAATTAGTATTTATCAAAATTCTACCGCTTGTATTCTGCAGTTATATTAGTTTATATCGGAAAGTCTGAAATTATATAAAAAAACCAAACAATTGAAATGAATTCCAAGTTGTGCTCAAAACTGTATAATAATAATTATTATTAATTGTTGTTATAAAATGTATTGTTAAACCTTAACGTTTAAACGTAATACAAGTTTTAACCCATTAGTACAAAAAGAAGTTGTTCAAATTCAAAATTAATTCCTGGATACGTGAAATCAGCCTCCCGATGCTTCTTGTTTTAATTTTAATCGAAGTAAATAAAATCAATATAATTACGTTGTTGTTGAAAATGCATTTAGGTTCATCTAAGCCAACCTCTAGAGTAATCGTATTCTTCATTTGCACTAATATTATGTATATGAACGTCTAAAATAATTAATAAAATCCAGTTAGGCGGAGTAAACTTAGAACAAGCAATTATAGATAACCATTTCTTACTTATTTTGCCAATCATTTGCCATATCCAACAGATCAGATTCCGTTTGTGCTTGATGGCTCATCACTCGTTCCTCGGTCACCCTCCTCGACTTCCAGGTTATCTTGGATCTCCGCAACAAGTTTCAAACAAGTTGCAAGTGAATTTAAGCCCACGGGATTTTGGAATTTGAATTTTAAATTCTTATTTTTAGTTGAGAGATGTAGTGTTTGTTGGGCTGGCTCAACTCGGAATCTACAACTCTGACTTAAAATATACCCAATCATCCCAATGGATCCATTTGGTATAATAGGCTTTGAAGCCACATCGACAATAAGCGTGTACTTCAATTCTCCATCTGTATGGATTGAATAAATTAAACTATTTTAATTTCGGAATGAGGACGAGGAGTGCTTGAAATACATTTGATTTGGCCTTGACCTTACCTCCATCGTATTCTCGAGCGAAAAGTACATTCCCTTCGTACTCTTCCCCAATTCCATCAGTTATACCTACATTAGGCCAGCCCATAGGGATTTCTTCAATTAGTTTTCTCCGTTGTATCTCCAACTTCCTTTGAGAAAGAACATCTTTGAACTCCTTGAGTTTGTTGGGTTCCAAGCCGTGGATTTCCATTAGAATCTAGATTCAAAACCAAACCAATAATCCTTATTCCCAAATTCTTGGTCAAATTAAAGTTAAATCCACTCACATATGACAAATGACAGAGTTTTCGAGAATAATCTAACTAACCCCAAGGGCTTAATTTTAGAACCTTTATAGCTCAGCTGGATTTTTTGAAATAATGGGATAAGCCGCCTTGAGTTTTTTTAACATTAAAATGAAAAGTGAGAAATTCCTACATACAAATGCTTCAAGTTCAGTTTCAGTTCCAAGAAAATTCGGAAGATTTATTTTACAATTACACTACGAAAAAATACAAAGCAATACAGGAGAACAAGACACAAGCTTTGGCTTTTCTTAGTACAATAATTATTGGTTTTTTGAAACTTAATCTAATCGTTAGATAAATCTGGTTCCCAGTCATTTGGTTCGGGAGTTACGGCTGGACTCAAGCCTCTGTCGCTGTCCTCGTCTTCCATCCCTTCTTCAAACCCCAATTCATTCACAAGGTATTCAATCATGCTATTAAATTTTGGATGCTCTTGATTTATATCGTCAACTTTAAATCGAACTTTGCTATTATCAAAAGAAAAATAAAGAGTATTCGTGGCCGTCTCAATTCTGAACTTGGTATTCTTGCTTTCGCTTAAATCATATCGATTATAATTTGGTTGCTCATTTATAGGTTGTGTTGATGTTACAATAAGTACTGAAAGGATTAGTTTAGTACATTAATTAAAAAACAAATTCTCTCCCATCTCGCAGCGTGACATAATTAATAAATGGTCCTTTACTTACTGTTTCTACTAATAAAGTAAAAATGCCCTTGGTATTCTGGATCAGAACCAATTTTGATTATTCCGGACCAAAATTTAGAAAACAAATGTAGCTGAGCGTGAGCCATTTTGCTCTTTTCTTCAATTAGTTCTCTCGGTTGGTATGTAACTATTTTAATTGTTGATGTGTTTGACCTTTAGCAGAGTTAACGGATGTGGATGTGGATGCTGCGTTCCGTCAACTTACTATTTCTAAGACAGGACAAACAAATATACGTGATATTATCAAATTGTCGAATTCAATGTCAATCACCTATACACTATATTATTTTACATATTTTTATCCAGACGTACTGTGGTAACGTAAATTTATGGAGTTTTTATCATTTTTTTATCCAAATTATTTGCATATTGTAAGTTTTATTTCCGTGAAACCCATAGAGTTTAATAATGCTATGAAAAGCGTGTGCATTTTTATGAAGCTTTCGCTCACAGAATGATTGATTACTGAATGCATTTTTACTAATCTAACGATATGTATTTGTATTATCTTTATAACAGGGCAAGGCAAATGTGAGTCTGGATTACGAATACGATTACACACATTCATTTGTCAATTATTTATTCCATTGAATAAGGTTGCAATTGCAACTACAAGCTTACGCTTCCATTTTTCAATTCAGTACTTAAG
Source organism: Xenylla mediterranea (assembly GCA_034700645.1). Lineage (NCBI taxonomy): Eukaryota > Metazoa > Arthropoda > Collembola > Poduromorpha > Hypogastruridae > Xenylla > Xenylla mediterranea. The sequence goes on along the minus strand of JAQGCY010000061.1, from coordinate 17,018 downwards.
CTAGATTAGCGACTAGAGGTCTCGCACTCGTTATTCCCTGCTAAGAAGAAGGACAAAATTATGATGGGTACAAGAACGAATTTTATCCGTGCATTTGCACTGCTTTCTGGAATTTTGTTCCAATTAACTGTTGGGCAGGGTGAGCTTTTTTGCAAATAATGTATGTGTAGTATATACGATCTTATATTTTTGAAATTGTTTTAATTATTTTCAGAAGCCCCACAAGCCTTTACAACAGTATCCATAGTTAACGATGGGCATGTTGCACAGTTAGGAGAAGGTAAACGACAAAATAATTTACTTATAATTATCTTTTTATCTATTGTTTTCAATATTTAATTCTTAGGACCCTATTGGGATGAGCAAGAAAAAGTTTTATACTATGTGGATGCAATTCCAGGAGAGTTTTATAAGTTAAATCCTGCAACAAAGGAATTAGAAAAGCGTACAGTAGGCCCTGGACTAGTGTCAGTTATAATTCCATATAGATCTGAACCTGGCTCGTTCATTGTTTCCAATCGAAATCAAGTTTTAAAACTTAATTGGGCAACAAGTGAAACACAATTACTAGCTACTGTATCCCCTGAGTTAAATGGCCGAGAAAGATTTAATGATGCTAAATGTGATCCAATGGGTAGATTTTTTATTGGAACAGTATTAGAAAATGAGGGCGGTGGACCAATTGCCGAAGGTGGATCATTATATAGATTAGAATCGAATGGAAATTTTACAAAGCTTGCAACTGGATTTACAATATCAAATGGAATGTCATGGTCAAATGATCCACAGCATAAGAAATTTTATTTTAATGATTCTGAAGGAAGAAAAATTTATTACTTTGATTATGACATTGAGACTGGAAATATTTGTAAGCCAAATTAGCATATAAAGTATAAGTGTCAAAAAAATAAACATATTGGGCCATATTTTCCTTACAGCAAATAAAACAGTCTTAATTGATTGTGCAAATCATCCAGATTTCGTGGCAGATGAGTATCCCGATGGAATGGCGTAAGAATAATTAAGTCAATGTCAAATTTGTACTTTATTTTTAAATTATACATATTTTTGCTTTTGCAGAATTGATCGATATGGATATATTTGGGTAGCTTTGTGGAATGGTCGACGCGTGGTTAAAATCAATCCAGAAACAGGTAATTCGTTTGGGCATTTAATGCATGCATTTTGCTTCGAAGGGTATAAAAAAGAATGTAAATTAATTATTAATCTGATAATTACTAGCTCGAGTAGTTGATCAAGTAGTATTTCCACGTGTAAAAATCCCAAGCTCAGTTGCATTTGGAGATTATGAAGGACAGTTCGGACTTTATGTCACTACTGCTTCAACAGGAGTTGCAGATTTACAGGATGAAGGAAAAATTCATCATATTAACATTCTTGGGGGAGAAGTTAGAGGTTTTGAGCCTTTAGCATAAGAATTAACAGTTAGAAATTAAAATTTCAGATGAACTAAATCATAAGCAAATGCTTGATTTAAGAATAAAGTAATATTTAATTGTAATTTGTTGAGTATGTGACCCGATTATGGCCATCCATCTTCATTACCATTAATATCATTGAATCCTTTACACACAACTCAACCTCGTTACTTGAATTATGATCGTTAATAATAGAATTGAAAATACTTCACATTTCACAAGTCAAATATATGAATAAATGAATGACACGTCACGAATTAGCTTTAAAAATTGAAGTCATTAATATCCATCTTATCAATTATTAGTATTATTCGAGTTGAGTTTTTGATTAGAATTAAAACTAGTTGTAACAACTCATCAACTCTGAACCAAATAATAATTATAAACTGGGCTTAAAAATCTAAATGTACATAGAAAAACAAACAGTCTACTATTCCTGTTCTTCCTTAACCTTTTCCCTCTTAACTTCTGTAACTGGAAAAAGACCTTGGAACAAATAGCTTAATTTAATTTCCGAATATCCAGAATTCTCAATATGTTTCTGAGCAATAGCTCTTAACTGGTTAATACGTTCCTCATAACCCTGTTTATCCTTCCGTTGATTTTCGATCGAAGCTAATAAATAAGAAAATGGGATTAAGATTGATTCTTTTAACTATCATTTTATATTCACGTTTACCTCGATCTGCTGGTTCAAGAGATTCCAAATGCTTATTAATATCCAGAATGTACAACAAATATGTAAGCTGTTTATAGAGTTGGGAGTCGCTGTAGGATTTACACATGAGGCCCTGCTTACATCTTTGACACTGGGGATAACCTTGGATTAGTTGGAATGGAACTGCACGAATTGTATTGTCGCAAGTTGGATCTTCACAAATGTAAATGTTCTACCAATCCACAAAAAACACAAGTCAAACTTCAGTAGTTTGCGTTATGTTGTTTTTAAGCTTTACCTTGTAATACTGCAATACATGCTTCCGGATAAAAAGATTCAATCGATTTCCAATTATGAATGTTATATTATTTTCAAAAGATTTTTCACAGTGAGGACACTTGGAAGTAAACAATTGGATTTTGACACCCTACAAAGTAGACGGAACTCCCGAATGTAAAAAATTTTGAGAATTCTTTTTAGCATTTATTAACTTACAGTTCCAGTAAATGGAGAGTTTAGGGTAATTTCCCTCTTACAAAGCTCATATGGACATTTGAAGGAGAATTTATCACAATCAGCGTACTTTTCTGCCTCACTCTGTTGACCAAGCGAAGTGTCTTCATTTTCATCTATGATTCGCCTTCTGCGGAAGGATGTTGGATCCATTCCTATTGGGTAAAAACACTGGGTCAAATAAACTTCTTGATTAAACATGTGTCAGTGTTTCTTACCAAGTGATTCTGCAATTCTACCAGCATCTAACCCAGGAATCGGTTCACAAATTCGTGATACAACTGGATGAATTTGTTGAGCTAAATAATATTCAGGATCTGGTTGAAGATTTACTTCTACTTCTGTTCCATCTTCTTTCTTTTCTTTAACATTATTAAGCTCAGCAATATGATGAGCTACACCATCCGTACAAAATAAATATGATACTGTATCCCCATTTTTGAATTTTTTAGGTAGGCTTCCGGATTTATTCATTCTTAGTGCTACTTGAACATGATAAAGGCCATGAGCATCACGGTATTCTTCTGGATTTTTAGCCAATTGTTTGGTGATAAGTAAGTCTTTTAAAACAATATTTCCAATTTTAAGGTTGTTAGCTACTTCTCCAAGGATATTGCAAATTTTGAATATTTTATCATCCAGAGCTTGATCAGTCATGATTTCATCCAAAACAAGTCTAAGTTTAAATTGAAAATATTCAAATCATTAAACAACTCCAATGTACCAACAACAACTCGACCTCAAACCTACTTGGCTATATTAGATGCAATTGGAGCCCAATCACGACGGACCATGTCCAACCCTTTGAGTTCCATAACTTGTTCAACTTCTACGAGATAAAACTCAAAAAATAATGAACAAGATGTACAATAAAAGTAACATGAGCTCTAATACATACCTCCATTTGGTTTCTGATTCCATACCATTGCAGCATACTTCTTCTTTTTTAAGAGTAACATGTATCGAAAAATCCCATCGATTTCTAGTTCCAAAAGTTTATACATCTTATTAATTTCTGATTTAATTGTGTTTCCAATTTGGTAAACTTTCTGTACATCCGTTGAATTTGAATTAATCATAATTGAGTCCGTGTCTCCATAAATTACTTCAAAACCCATTTGTTCTACCGAGTCTTTAGTTCGTAGAAGGATTTCCCGACCTTTCCCTAAGTAGGATTAGGATTAAAAAAAAGCTAAATTATATCAGATTCATGAATTGTGTTTTGCAAACTTTTTCATACCTGTAATAAGTGCAGCCAATTCCTGTGCAAAAAATCTTGAGTTTTTGAATCCTAAACACCCATACATTGAATTTGCTGTCAATTTAAGGGCTTTTTGCCGAATGTCATATTGCCTCATTAAGTCTTGTGAAATATTTCCTTTCATTAGGCCTTTAACTTGTCGCCTACTTTCAACTAATTTCCTAATTTCTTCTGGTAAAATCCCACGTTCATTTTCTGGTACATCTGTTTCACTGGTTGTGCCGTTCGTAGTAAAACAAATGTTGTATTCTTGTATGATGGACGGATATAGGGAATTGAAGTCCATGAGTACAATGAAATTATCATAGAATCCCTTTTTGGGCTCAAGTACCATTCCACCAGCATAGGATGGGCCAGAAGATTTCTTCGAAGTACTTTCTCCGTCTGTAGAATTCTTCTCAGTCTTAACTTCTTTAACGAATGGTCGGTATTTATCCGGCACAATGTAACCTTTAGAATGGAATGCATGGAGAAGTAAATATTCGTTTCTTTCTGATCTACCACCAAGAAGTGTTCTGAATAGGGTATTTCCTAAAAATAACGTAAGACATAAATAATTGCAAATAAATCAGTAAACTTGAAACTTATGTTAGACGACCAACCCGCAATAGCTGTAATTTGAAGGGCAAGGGGTAAAACTTGTAACTCATTTACTAGCTGAATATTAGTAACACAGTGTTGCATTCCCCAATTGATCAAATAATCTAAACCCTTAGAAGATTCAAATAAATTTTTCATTTCTGGCCCAGTTAAAGTATCTACTGTGGTATTTAAAACTTGTTGAGCCAAATTTGTCAAATCATAGGATCTTGCTCTAATGAGTTCCATTGAAGAAATTTTCACATCACAGAATAAACGTCCAGCCAAGGCAGACTTGTAGTCCAATGTTTTGTTATTCTACAAGACATCCATATAAAACTATCAAATAAGCATACACTATCGTAGAATCATTGCTTAGCTCACCTTTCCAATCAAATTTGTGCGCTTCAACCGCCCAATTCGTGACCAATGTGGTACCTTCAGATTGAGCAAGTGAAGGAGTAACATATCAAAATTTAAATCATGTCCTAGGTAAATATCTGCATCCAACTGTTGAAGTTTCGCAAGGAAACATCCTAGCATTGATCGTTCAGAATCCATTTTTGTAATTTTGTTATTAGCTTTATCTTTTGGAAAGACTTTTTCAACATCTAATGGCCAGATTTCACCAAGTGGTTTGTTCACAACTATTCAAGAAAGGATGGAATAATTTGAATTGTATATAAATTCACCTGAAAAAACTTGGAACAAATACTAACTACTAACTTACAACAAAAGTAATCTTGATACAAATCATTTGGTTTGATGGGAACTTGAAGCTCAAAATGTGTATTTACAGCAACTCCAATGAAGATAATACTATCTTTCTTAGAAGTAGCATCGTTTACGGCTTGTATATTCAATGATGCCAACACCAGTGGGGGTACAGTCATGTTTTGACTATCTTCATTAAGACGGACGGAGGTAGCAGGACATGTAAACTGGAAAAAGTGGTCAAATTATAAGCAAACATTCCAATAACAAATAATTATTTGTACTTTGTTTTAATTGTATGCAACAAAAACTTACTTCTAATTTACACCAAGAATGTTGATTGGAATTAGGAACTTCAACTGGATTTGCAATTTGCAACCATGATGGACCTTTAAGTTTCTTCTCCAAAAGAAAATTCTCCATAAGAGGTGAACCAGTACCAAAGATTCGTGAAAATGTTTTTCCAGTTAAATCAGCAGGTAGTTGTGGCAGGGTTCCCTTTAAATTCGAGCAGAATTAAGTTTAACAATAGGTTTATGATTCGTATATACCAATGCGGCAATGAATGAAAACAAAACTTACGGGATATCGAACTTCAAGATAGGAGCCAAATGTTGGTACATCTTTTAATTCAAAACAATATTTCTTATCAGCTTTTCTAGCTTTGACGAAATCAATTTTGTATCTGGGTGCAATTTCTGTGTTAAATTCATTACGAACGTCTTCTGTGTCTATTGGTTCTCCGTCTGGAGTCTGTAAAACAATCGAAACCACATTGGATTATTGGAATGGTATTGTCCAACGCTAGGAAAACTATATATATATATACAAACTTACACTTTCCCTTGGAAGTAAATAGATCAACCTATACAAATCTTTTACAACAATACAACAGCTCAAATATTTCTTCGGTGAAACTTCAACTTTGCCAAACAAGTAGAGAGACCCCGGATTTTTGGGTTCTTCAAACATATCAATCCAAAAGAAGTTGAGTACCTAGTAAAATTTGGAATATTATTAACTCCGGCCAGCGTCCAATTGATTTGTTTTTGCAATTAAACTTACAGAAACATCCTTTGGAAATTCAATATTTGATGTGTTATATATTAAAGAAGTGTCAGAAGTTCCAGTAGCTGTTGGAGGGGTAAATAAATGTTTGGAGTCGTTTAGAAGTACAGATGAATGTTGCTTGGGTTTTGCTGGTGGTAGTGGCAAAGAAGATTTAGGTATTGAAGGTGTGGTAGCAGGCTCTGGTTCTGGAAAACTTGTGTCAAAATCCATTCCATCATCATCAAATGCTGAATCCATAAAGTTTGATTCCAAATCATGTGAAGCTTGATTATGGTTTCCATTCCCATTACTGGCTGTGACTTTTCCGTTCTTTTGAATCGGCTTACTTATTGGAGGCTTGTTGTTTGTGAGTTTTGTAGATTCAAATTTTTTAGATAAAATTGTAGTCGGAGTTTCTACTTTCTTTGGCTTTTCTTTATCCAAATCCATTACTAATTTTTCCAAGCCTTCGTCCAAAAGCGTTGCCGAAACTTTTTTGGTAGCTGCTTTCGGCGTGGGGAAAACCCGTTCAAATTTCTTTGAGGAACCAGACTGAGGTGAATCAAATTTCTTTGGCTTCTTATCCTCGTGTAATTCCTTCATTAAATCTTCCAAAAAATCATCTTCTGAAACTCCTTTCCCTGATGAAGGATTAGCAGATGATGTACCAGCCAAAGTTTCTTCACGCTTTCTTTTAACTGGCATTGAACTAAGCATTCCACGCAAATCTCGAAATCCAGCTTTGGCTGTTTCCTTCTCAACTTTCTTCACTTTCTTGTCCTTTTCAGATTTTGACTTCTTACGTTTCTTATCCCCATCATCATCATGGTCATTTAAATCATCATCAAAGATTTCCCTACCATCTTCAACGTAACATCCCGAACCTATAGAATAGAATAGAAATTAGGATCAATTTCTCATACAATTCACATATGTTGTTGAATTTTGAATTCATACTAAACCTTACCATCATCAACAATCCAATCATCCTTTTGCCTATTTTGTACTGACCGTGAATAAGTTTGCTCATCCACAACATCATAAACATTTTCTACCTCCTTAACTTCATATTTATTTTTTTTACCCCCTTGTAATTGTTTTAATTTATCAAGAGCAGCAGTTCGAGCGTTGACCTTTTCTGATCGTCCACTTCGTCTACTTCGAGTACGGGCTAAACAGTGCTCATCATCATTATCATTTCCGGACCCACCGTCGTCTATAATACATAGAATGAATGAATATAAATGGAACTGAATGGCAACAATATGCACTGATTATTGATTGATTAGGGTTCCACTACTTCCACTTACCACTCATTCTGTATCTGATTGTTGTTCCCTTCCGTATCTGTCCTGAGGACCTTTGACCTTTCTATTTTCTTGACGATGATGCAAACAAAGGTCAAAATTGACCTGACCTTAAGTAACAAGTAACAACAATTACAACAATACAATCACAATCACACGTTCTCGTTTATCCATCATATAAATAAAGGAATCCCTCCATTCGGCTCAGCTCAACCCGCCTTTGCCTCTTGTATTCATTTTCAAAAATCCAGTAGTAGTAGTAGTCTCTCTTTGCCTCTGGCTGGACTCGCAGTCATAGAGATTTGATGGGATTTGTTTATTTACGTTGCTACGTAAATAAACAAATCCCATCAAATCTCTATGCTCGCAGTGTTTTGTATTTGTATTAAGCAGAGCATTTTTGAATTTTGAATCGAAATCAAATAGCAAAATCTAAATTTTTAAGCACAAGGGAGTTAAGCGATCCTTGGATGGAATTTCCAAATTGGAAATCAAATCAATTTGTTCCCAATTCCAGCTTCATTTCAAGACTTCAGAGAGCTACGTAGTTTTGTTTGGTAAGTCCCCTGGTGCCGTGGTGCAGCATTATTCTAAGGTCTTTAATTGAGTTTAATTGCTTAATGCATATACAATTAATTTATCTAGGTCGAAGAGCCCTTGCCTAGCTGCTGGATCTGGAACATTTTCTTGATCAATTTTTATAAGCAACAAAACAATGGCTAACAATCATCCACCTACAACAGGTACATCCGGCGCTGCTGGAGCAAGTAGCAGCACTGCTTCTGCTGCTGTAGCGGCTGCCATTGCATCTGGTACGGGTACTGGTACTCCTGCTACCACCTCCTCTGGATCCACTACAACCTCATCAGCTACCCCAGGTACCAGTGGTACGGGTAAACATCAAGTACCAAGGGATATGCTAGTAATGCAAGCTCTACTCAAGGAAATGGGTATAACACACTTTGAGCCAAGGGTTCTCAATCAAATGCTGGAATTTGTTTACAGTAAGCATTTTTAACAAAATAAATCTGATTTAGAAACATCTCATTTTAATCATTTTTATTTTCAACTAGAATATGTCACATCAGTTGCAGAAGAAGCTAGAGTATATTCTACATATGCAAAGAAAAAAGTAGTTGATATTGATGATGTAAAATTGGCAGTTAAAATCCTTACGGATCGTTCATATTCTACCGTCCCACCAAGAGAAGTAAGATTTCATAGTTGTATTGCAATATTAGGCTTAGACCATTCGATTTAATTTGCTATTTGATTTATTCTCAGATGCTGATGGAAATTGCAAAGCAAAGGAACAGTACACCGCTACCCCTACTCAAAGCAAGTTCTGGACTCCGTCTCCCACCCGATCGATACTGCTTAACTCAACCTAATTATCAATTACAATTTTATAAACGTTCAATTGCCGGAAATACATTAATGTCTAGTAGTAGTTCTGCTCGTGGTACGCCTATTGCAACTAGTGTATTCAAAACGCCTACAGGTTTACCACTAAGGACCATTGTTACAAGCGGTAGTAGTTCAGGGGAACCCGATTCTAAAAAGCCTAAGCTGAGTACTGACTAATTAATATTAATTTGATATGATTGTTTAATTTGTACGTTAATTGTTCATACACTACTATAACAATATTGATTTGATACATGACAAACTAATTAACAAAAATAAGTTGGATTAATGAGGTTTGGTTTACTAATTTGCAATTATATGCATTGCATTTAGCTAAGGATAAATGAGTGAATATGAATAATTCAAGAATTATCATTATCAATCTCAAATCTCCGAAATAGGTAAACAATAAGGTAATTAGTTGGTGTATGAGAGTGAAGACAGAGAGAGAGAGAGTAAAAATTTTTAAGGAAGGAAACCGGTTGGTCTTGGTAGTATTGTTGTAATTTAAGTATATTGATAGTTGACTTAATTTGATTGAACTTGAACTTTTCATTTTCTAAAGGAATTTACCTGTTAATTTGCACACCCTGCCTCTTTGCCTATACTATACTATACCTACCAATCTACATATACGTTTTGATTTGATCGCAATTTTTTGTTAATAAATTAGGCTAACATTTAGTATTTATAAAGAATTCAGATCATCATATCATGTTTGAGTTTTTACTTTTAAAACATGCTATAGTATAGTTTAGTGTTAGTCCAGCTAATTAATATGCAAAATTTCTTGTTACTTATTATAAAGGCATGTATGATGGTTGGTACAGAGAAATTGATTTTCAATATGCGTACAGAGTATTAAATAAATTAGGAAGTTGAATTACAACTTTTGTATCCTATTCCTTTGCTACTATTTTTTGCAATTTGCATTTGTATTGGCAAGTGGCAACTACTAGTGTTGGAGTCAATTTAAAAACTTTCACTCTGTAAAAACTTGCATAGTGACAAAGTCTATTGGGATTTGTAGACATAATGAAAAAGTTTCAAAAACTTTTTGGAATTCTTTCTTGCATAATAACAAATCATAATTTTTTACAAATTGTCACATTTTCTTAAGTTTACTTGACCAAGTCCGGGTCAAATTCCGCTTTTTTATCCCAATGAAGCAGGTTCATTAATTGTTAAATGATCCCATCACCTCATTATTTTTTGTCATTCCACCATGCACCAGTATCACCTTTTTACGGCCGAATTTTAAGGATGGAAAACAAATTAGTTTGGGTTAGCTTGTGGTGGAATTTTAGGGTGTTTTGTGGTTAGCGATCTAGGAAATTGAGTTATTTTCAAGAATTGAGAATCTTTCGGATCTTAAAAATATAATTCTAAATTTCAAGAACTTCATCCAAAATTGCAATCAGGAAAGCTTTCCCTTTCGAATCTTGTTGTATTCAGTATTCCTATTAGAGCGTTGTAATTGGAGTGCGAATACGATAAGACTGCAAAATTAAGAAAATTTTATTTGAAATACACTTTTAAAATGCATATTACAAAAGGAAGCCAAATCAATGAGCGAGTACTTTACTTGGCTTTGGTTCAGCTCAGGCTTAATTACTCAAATAACTCAAAAAATACAGATAGGAAAAGTGTTTTTAATTGATAAGAATTTTTCCGCTTGCATCTATCTTCTGCATTCCATTTTTTTGGTGGTCAATTAATTACATTTATTCAGTAAAAGAATTCTTCTAAATGCCATGCTCCCATTAACCTTGATTTGGAAGGGTTTCAAGAAGATTCATTCAAAAAAAAACAGTAAACATTCAGAAAATAATTTGATTGTAATTTTCACTTCCTTCGAGTTCAAATAGCTACAGAGTATAGGCTGGTTTGGATTGAATCTTAAAAACAATTAAGAAGCTTTATCTTTATCTTTCCATCAAAAAATGTTCCTTGCTCTTTACTATGCCGTGCTACAATTAAATCTTTTGATGCGATTAAAGGATGATGTGCGTTTCAAAGCTTAAACAGTTTAAAAGGTGTAAGCTTTTACTGTTTACAATTACAATTACGATTGATATAATTCATGGGAATTGACACATTTAAGTTTTTAATCAATTTAGGAATCGGGAAATTAAATTAAAAGTGAAGTTATTTATATTCATACATACGTATTGTTAAAGGCATAGGCATTGGGAACAGCAAATCCTCATTTTCAATAGTTTTTTTATGCGTACTTGTACAGTAACAGTAAAAATTATTTCTCTTTTCAATTTCATTCAAATCACCTTTTGACACTGAACATTGAACAATGAACTTGATTTTACTTTTACTTATCAAATCAAACAGTTACAACAAAACTTAAAAATACAAGTAAGACAAGTATAATTGCTTCCTATCCTTTGAAAAAAGAGTAATATAAATGTTCTACATTTATGCACCGTACATTCATACAAATATTTTAAAAATTTGCACAAAGTACAATTACAAAGTGTATGATTTATTGCAAAACTTGTATTTTTACCTGGCATCAGGTAATGTTAACATGTTTTGTTTCCTAAAAGCTAGTATGAAATAAAACAATGCAATTTTTGTGGATTATTCTCATCCTGTAACGTGTATACGTCTCCTGCTGGGGTAATTGATGAAACTAACTAAACTAACTTTTATGTATACAACAATCCTCGTTTTCATTATCATTACTAGCGTTTTATCTATGTTTGACAAATTGTTTTTTCCAAGTTAAGCATTGTATGGTGCATCACTGCATCAAAGAAGAAAAATTGAAGTTTTATAATTATTTTTGAGAATATTTTGCTATATTAAAATTGAAATTTGGCATTAAATGCAGCAAATTTTCTTAATGACATTCCTTCTTTCCATTTTTACTGGTATAAAAAAAAATACGAGGGAAACACGTAAAAGTGTTACATATTAATGATAAAAATTTAGCATAACATTAATAAGGAAAGGGTGATAAGTTGTAATTCATTCAACAATGGAAAAATTTGGGTGAACTATAAATGTAAAAATTGAGGTGACGGAAGGAAGGAAAAATGTAGTCTTAATCTTAAAAAAAAGAATTATATTCACTTATTAAGAGATGTAAATATGTAAAAAATGACTGAAAAGGTTCTGTAATTCCTCGGCTATTTCATATTCATATTCATATTTTGCTTAAGGTATAACTCTGACATAAGTAACACACATTCTTTACACACTTCTTTTGCGTACATAAATAAATAAGTAAAGTAAATTAAAGCATTATTTCTTATTGTTATCCTATGTCAAAGTCAATGCCAGGTACATAAGTCATAAAGCGTAGTTGAAAATTGTTTCAGATTACTCATATAATTTTGCATTATGATTTTATTTGCTTATTCACACAGCATAAGCAAATTAATAGAAGCTCATTGAATTTTCTTCTTATCTATTTTGTTTAATGCTTTCTTTCTTAATATTGAGAGCAACAGAATGTATGTAAATAGTTGAGAATTTAAATACAATAAGAACTGAACTACTAAATGTTTGTTTTGTATTTGATTGTTTGTGTTATTGTTAAACCTTTAAACAATGCATATTTGGTATGGATGCTTTTGCTTAGCTAGAGGAAAGAATTTTACAAATTGGAAATAATGCATACATATCAAACTACAAACATAAGCAAAATAGGTAAATAAACGGAACTTGAATTTAATTTACATATTCACTTTTCAAAAAGTAAATTTATATCCTCTAAACTCACAATAGAATAGATGAATATAACTATTGTGTCATCTTTTTCCTCGACTCTTCCATAATATTATAATAATAAACATCGAAATTTCACTCTTTTAAATTAAGAGATGAGAGAGAAGATGATGATGATATAAAAAATTTAAATCCTTAAATTCTATAAAAGGTTCATTCATGGGTCATTGAATTTTTTGGCAAACAGTTATAACTTTTATAAGCCAACATTTTTATGTTGATCTATAAATCAAATCACAACTTTTGACTTGTTCTACGTCTACGTACTATACACAGAAAGTTGGTTGGTTTCGTTTGGTATCATCTATCTAGTTGATCTTTGATGCAAATAAGGTTGCACCAACAAACTTTCACCTTATGTGTATATCCAACTAAAGTGAAATTTGGTAACACATGTAAATTTTATAGTGGCTTTGAACTTGACATAATGAGCAAAAAAAATATTATGTACGCTTAACCAGGTGCAGTTATTGTGGAGTGCAATCTGGCTTATTAATATGCAATTGCCGAATCACGATTATACTAAAAATCAAAATAGACAGCATGATTTAGCTACAAGAAAAAAAATCAATTTGATTGATTAATAAGAAATGAAAAATAATTTTTGCATTCTGTCGAGAAAAATATAATTTAATTATCGGTATCCTTTAATTTTAAAGGTGATTGAAACAATTACTTTACAATTTGAATATCATTAAAGAATTTAATACATAAATATGCGTTTTTTGCACTATATTTTAAATGAGCATTGTTTAAACTTTAAATGCGTGATTTGATTTGATTTCATTTGCTTTTTCATGTAATGTACTAAGAATTAAGAGTGAGAATTTACATAAATATTTCACAGGTGGTATACATGCACTATGCACATACCAAAAGAAAAGGAAAAATTATATGTAATTGTTTGTATGGATTTTGATTTGATTAATCTATGCATTCAGGCACATCCTGTGGAAGTAAAGGTAAGTAGAAGTAAGTAATACATATATTGTTTATGAATTAACTAGGAATTGAGGTTGGTAAAAAGAAAATGAGTTTGAAGAATTGTTGTATAAAAATGCATTTAGAAAAAAAAGATAAATAAATAAAAAGAAGGTTTTGAGGTGAATATAAACTTTTGGGTGGAAGGAAAAGTGTAAAACAAAAATTATATATATTTTAGCAAAGTTTTTTTCAATGAATTATTAATGCTAGTAAAACAAAAAAAAACTTGCTTATGCTGGCTAGGCATTATCTTTGATTTGCCCTTTACTTTACTATAAAGAATTCACTTTTCACTGTCTTTCTATCTTCAAGGCATATTATTTTGAATAGAGTGACCAAACCACAAAATGTCTAAGGATCATCCCCATTGAAAATGTTAGGGTGGTTCTGGGGGTTATCATCTTTAACATAACAATATGTCTGTCTGTGATGATATGAAGAAAGCACCAAGGTGTGTGCAATTCTTGTTATGTTTGATGCCTTTTCAGAAGTTTTTGGGTAAAATTTTTCTGCACCTGAAATCATATCAATCCTTGAATTGAATTCTTTTACATTAAAATAAAGTTGTTCATATAAAAGCAGAATAGGCTACTCTTAATTGCGTCAGTTCATATTCACCGACAGACCTTACAAAGTTAGTAGAGAGAGAGAGAAAAAAAAGGACCAGTTAAGTGGATTTGTTGTTAATAATTAAATTATTAAAACCATCAAATACTCAACAAACTTAACCCCCCAAATAAAGGTTTGTTATTGTTTTATCATTCAATTTGATTTTTATTTGGAAAATCATTGGAGTCTTTTTATACTGGAAAGAAAATTTTCTGGAAATTTGGATCTCAGCTCATTTTGTGCAATATTTTATCGTGTTGTTCGAATATTGGAAACTTGAACTGTCTTTCTTTTAGTGGAAGCTTAAGTGTTTTAAATTCGGTTATTATAAACGGTTTTAAATTTTTAGCATCATTTCAACACCAAAGTTTAGTAAGGCAGTAGGCATACAGGATTTGGAATATAAAATGTTTTATTTTGTAATTGGTATTTGGATTACAAATTAATCGAGGTCTCAAAAGTTACATACATTGTATACATTGTATTAGGAGGATTGCAGTTTTTTATGCAGTTTTTTGGTGGATGGATAGGTTTTAAGGTTTTAAATCTTCTCAATTATATGATGGGCTCGGCTTTAAACTTCCTGTTTGACCAGTTTTATTAACGTGTACATACATACATATTCCATGCATGCATTATGACCAAAATGTCAATGTTAAAAAGTCATATAAACCTCATGCCCCATTTCAACTGACGACCTCAATCATAAAAAACCAAAAACTGCAGTAGCAACCCAGTCAAAGTCATCATAACTGGATCCATAACAATAAATAATAGCCAGACAGACATTCCGTAAAAAATTCATTGAACGGAAATACAGATATTTCATACTTTAACACATAATGTAAACTTAATTAATTAAACGAGCCTCAAAACTTAATCTACTATGAACCATTTATTCTTTAAATTAAAACTATAAATACATTGTATGCAATACGAATACACATTTTAGCATAGCAAAAGGAAGATTTAAAGAGGAAATCTTTGATCCTGATAAAAATGGTTATTTTTTTTATGTTATGCTATAATTAAAATCATCTTAAAACTCTTCTTCTCCACATAAAAATCTTCTCACTTGAAGTGATACCAAAATTAATGCACTTGACTCACTGGGTCCTTATCTATTATCTTTCCACAAAGTAGGAAAATAAGATGAACAAACTAACAAACATAACATGCAATTTAGTCTACCGTACCGTTTAGTCCTATAATTATAACATGCATCAAACCAAAGAAATCAAAGGTAGTAGGTCATATCATATTCATATCATATCTTTTAGGCTTTGGTGTTAAAAAAATAACCACATAAATGCAGATTAAAGATAAAGACTAAGATGAATTATTTCCAAATAAAAAGTTAAATATCATAAATGCATTGCGTATCTTTTCTTATGAATAATTTTTGTTATGATTATGAATTTATCCAGAAATGAACAGAATATTATTCATAACACTTTGCTGCGTGGCTGCAGCATCTGCCGCTACTAAAGCCAAAACAGTTGAAACCAAAAGAGACTTAGGAATCGGAAGTTATAATCCACAACCAGAAGTCCTTACAGTAAGACAAGGAGGCGGAGGTGGTGGTGGAGGTGGCCAAGGATGGGGAGGCTGGGGAGAACAAGCTGGAGCTACTTCAAGTTATGGACATGGTATGAAAAATGGAGAATGCATGGTGAAAGTTGACTTTCACCCTATGCGTAATCGTATATTCTATTTTTTCTTTGGGATGAAATAGGCGAATACCCAGCTTTAGCTGATGTTGTTGCCCTTGTACTCAATTTATTGGTCCTTGCTGCATTTGGTGGGCTTGTTTATCTCTTATTGTCCCCACTTCTTTCTGGAGGACATGAGGAACATGGATGGGGAAGAAGTAGCAGCAGTACTAGTAGCCCATACTATGAAGCATTCAAGGATGGTGGTCTATTGTCCCGTGTAATGAATTCCATTGATTATGTTGATACTACTTTCGCTGTTATGAAGATTTCAGGAGAGGGTTGTAGAAAACGAGTTGCTTGTGAAATGGAACGAGCTGCAGGACGGAACAAGGTCTTTAACTATGCCAGCAACTTCTTTAGGTAATAATTTATTTATTTAAAAAAAAAAGTTGATATGATATGATATGATATGGAAGAAAGCTTTAAGTGTAAACGTTTTCTCAAATATTAATATACCAAAAAAAACGAGGTTATTACTTTACTTTACTTTACACTTATACCTGGGAGCTGTAAATTGTAATAGTAAAAAAATTGTCCCAAGTCAAGCTCTCCTCTATTCTATCTGAATCTCCATTATCTTTTTTTTATCTAGTTGATTCATACTATACATCATATAGTGTGATTAATTTCTCTTTTTATTATTATTATTATTACTATTATTTTTATTAATTACAGAAACAAAATGCGTAGCATGGACATGTACAAAGATGCAATGGTAAGCGGAGACAAACAAGGTGACTGTGTTTCAATGTACCCAGACTGTACTTACACCTTAGTTGACAAATTGGGTAAATGGGTTGGTAACTAAAGCACTTAATTCCTTTTTTTTAATCCTCCAACGTCCAACAATTAATTCAAAAAAAAAATAATGTGTTTCCTTCCTAAATAATGTACCAACTTAATTTTATTTTTTTTTGTTTGTTATTTTGTTCGTTAACTGTTGTTATTAATGTTATTATTACATAGTTTGTTGTTACTATTTTGAATAATTGTTATTATTATTATATGCATAAAGTAGTTAAAATACCTCTCGTT